>CAJQZJ010033026.1:8279411-8330341 GCA_907164525.1 Lophiomys imhausi | reverse complement strand
GGCTTTCACTAAGGCCTTCTCACACTGTAAGCATGGATTCTAATTGCCCTAGTTGGATGCCATTTGTAAAAAAAAAAATTAATTAAATTACATTAGGTGCCATTTGTAGAAATAATTAATTAAATTGTTTACCAGAATTTATATTATATTTAATTGATTCGGCGGCTGTTAATCCTTAACCAGCCATTATAAATGAACATACACAGACACCATGTGGATTTTAACAAGCCTTGGCCTGAGTTGTGCAATCCTAGCCCATCTAAGCTAGCTCATAATTCTTTTACCCAAATATGACCCCATATATACATATGTCCCCTTGGACTGCCATTCTCCACGATATGCCAATGTTCCTGGCCATGTGGAATGAGGTTCCTTTTTCTAACCCATGGTGTGTGCCTCCTTCCTGCTGCTTCTGGCTGGAATGCCTTCTTCTTCCTGCTCCTGTGTGGAATCCCTTCTTCTTCCTGCTGCTGGCTGTAATGAATTAATCCTATGTCTAAAGCACAGGCTTCCTGCTCTAATCCCAGGAAGCCCCACCTTTCTCTGTCTTTGCCCAATCTCAGGCCTCGGCATTTTATTTAACCAATCAGATTCAAGGTAAGTAACAGACAGCAAGCAGGATCAATTAATTAACATTTAGAATGCTTAACACTACTCCAACAGTTTTTCATTAACTTTTTTTGGGGGAGGTGTTGGTGCACAGACTTGAACCCTAAAGATCCATATCCCTAATCCCAGTTTCTAATATTTGACAGAATACCAGGCATTTAATTCATTTAATATGATTCAGGATTTGTTGCTCTGAACTTCTTTAATTTTCATAAGTGAAAATGATTTTTCCAGCTATGTAGATATGCATCTGTAAAAATATATCTGTGTGGGGAGCAGACAGATAAGTGATCATGTTTTGGAACCAAATTCTGTGTTTTGTATAGTTACTATCTGGTGCTATTACTGGGCAATTTCCAACTCCTCAAAAGCAGTAAGAAATAAGAAATAATTTTCACAGAGAGAGTGTACTTTAGAGCGAGTTCTTCTGCTGACCTATACTCAATATTCTATGACTAGTTCTTCAGTGACCTATGGTAGTTAAGTCTATTTTTGAAATGTTTGTTTATGAATTGAGTGTCTTTTATGTATGTTTTTAACATGCATAATATACAGCTACTACTCAGCTTGGCCATTATCATGTGCAGGTAATAAATAGTCCAACATCAAAAAAATTTAAATGAAGATGGTGTTAATATTTTTGTCTAAAATGATAGTGTGAAACTTATTCAATATTAACTCTATCTTGTTAATTGTGAAGCATATTTTATTGGATCAGTATTTTCTTCACCAGAAACTAAGTGGCAATGATGGAGATGATTCTAGAAGCATGGAGACCAAGAGTCTGTCCTCACTTGGTCAGGAATGATGCTGCTACAGCACTGAATGTGGATCAGATAGAATTATATTTGTGTTTCTTAGCAAAGCTTAAAAGAGAGAGAAAATGTTGAATATGTAATATTAATATCTTCATATCCTTCATGTATTTCAAGCCTCTGTGTGCTTTCTCCAGGGTTTATCCAAAGAACAGTTCACTCACACCAGTTCTGAAAGAGAGCTTCATTGCTCAGCAAAGGTGTCTATATCACTACTGTTAAAATAGTGTACTTGAAGTCCAGGCCTTGCCTTTGGTGATACTCATAAGTTTCCAGTTATAAAAACAAATCCAATGACACTTTCGAAGTATTGCTGTTATGTTTGTTTAAATCAAAGTTCACCTGGGTAAATGGCAAATATATACTGTAGTTGTGTGTATTTGTAGTCTCCAGTGATTCTTAACAGAGAACAGGGTAAATTAGCCATGTTTGAGGAAATAAAATTTACAGGCCTATTTACAAGTGTATTTCTGACATAGATCTTGTTCTCCTATTAGATAACATGGGGCCCACAGACAGGGATGGGTTTCTCATCTTCCACTTGGAGGTTGTGGTAGTTTGAATAGGAATGGCCCCCATAGACTCATGTGTTTGAATGCTTGGTCCATATCGAGTGGCACTATTAGTAGATATGGCCTTGTTAGAGTAGGTGTGGCCTTTCTGGAGGAAGTATACCACTGTTGGAGTGAGCCTTGAGGTCTCAGAAGCTCAAGCCCATTGTCTTCTTGCTGCCTGCTGATCTGAATATAGAACCCTCAGCCCCTTCTCCAGCAACATGTCTGCCTGCATATTGCCATATTTCCCACCATGAGGATAATGGACTAAACTTCTGAACTGTAAGCAAGTCCCAATTAAATATTTTCCTTTATAAGAGTTGCTGTGGCCATGGAGTCTCTTCACAGTAATAGAAGTCTTAACTAAGACAGAGGTCTTAAAAGCACTATCTATTTTTGATGGGACCTTGTATTTTCCACTGTGAATTTTGGGTAACAGCTGTTCCTCACTAGACAGGAAGTATTTAAGTAAACTATGGAAGAAAACACATGCATATTTCCAACTTTTGCTAAGAAGTAAATATAGGGACTGAATGCTGTGATAAAACTTGGTGACCAAATGCACATTGGGAAGGAATTTGGCTTACACTTCCACCATTATATACATCACTGAAGGAATAGGATCGGAACTCAAACAGGGCAGAAACCTGGAGGTAGGAGCTGATGCAGAAGCCATGGAGAGATGCTGCTGACTGGCTTGGTCATCATGGTTAGCTCAGCCTGCTCTCACTTATAAAACTGAGGATCACCAATCCAGAGATGGCACCACCCACAATGGGCTGGGCCCTCCCACTTTAATAACTAATTAAAAATGCCCCCAGCTAGATCTTACAGAGACATTTTGTCAATTGAAGTTCCTCTCTTTCAGATGATTCTAGCTTGTGTCAAGTTTACATAAAACTAGCCAGGATAGGGACTGAGGTCACCAAGAGGGGATAGCTTTATAAAAACATCTATGCTGAGGCTCCCTTCTAGGTGAGGCTTGTTTGTAGTTTCAAGTAGAGCAAAGGACACTAGCTGAGGTACCATAGTGCCCCCAGGGCCCACTTGCTGGCATGTCTTATATTCAATCCACCGGTACAGAGGACACCCATCCTGTGCCCCCAGCAGACAAGGCTGTCTTCTCTTGGGAGCTGCTTATTCACTGAAGCCAATTTAGTTAAACACTCCCAATGAAGTGTTCAAGACTAATATGAATGAATATGGTCTCTTATTAGGAGTCATTTTCATTTTAACATTTGTTCTAAACACCACATATGTAACTGTATGTCATCCACTTTATTTGGACAGTATTTCAATATCAGATATAGCATCCAGTCTGGAGAGATGGCACAGATGTTAAAGGTTAGGCTTACAACCAAAAATATAAGATATAGTACCCCTGACAGAATTAAAGGGGATTTACTCACCTGCCTTACTTTAGTTAAAATGTGCCTGAACTATTCTAAGTGGGATTCAATCTTGTCTTTTTTAATTTACTTGCTTGGTTCATGGGTATGGAGGGTACAGTACAATATTGAGTATCATGAGACATCTATTACTCTCTACCTTATTTCCCCAGACAGGGCCAATCATTGAACCTGGGGCTCATCAATTTGCCTAGACTGACTGACCACTGAGACTCTAGAATCCATTTTTGTCTAAACCCTCAGTATAGGGGGTTACAGAAGTTCAAAGCCACACCCAGCTCTTAATCTGAACTCAAATCCTCATCCTTGTATGACATGCATTTTACTGTCTGAGCCATCTCCCCAACCTGCTTCAGGAAAATTCTAACATCTATCTGAAATCTACTGTTGGGTTATGTCAGTCTGCATATATGTGTGAGTGTGGTGCCTTTGCATGCAATATTTACATACATGAAAGTATGTATAGTCATGTGGAAGCAGGAGAGAGAGAGAGAGAGAGAGAGAGAGAGAGAGAGAGAATGTATTAGGAAAATATGAGTACCATCCCTTGGTATAAAGCAAGGAGACATGTGCTTTTGGATTTGGGCCTAGTTCAATTGTATCTTCTGTCATTTGTGCTCTTTGGAATTGCTGGTGAGTCATAACACCTGGCAGAATAGAACACTTTGTAATAGTCTTGAAGAATAAAAAATGATCTTAACAAAGACCTATTTATTCTAAACTCTAAAGTAAGATCTGAAAAAGGAAAAAAAAAAAGGTAAAGGCTTCTCGTTAAGCAGAAGCATTCTAACACTTGAGCATTTATGGGGCAGGGCTGAGCTTTCAATCATTTACAAATGCCCATGATCACCTTTCTGAAGTGCACAAAGCTCCACATGTCAGAAATGAAGACAGCCCCTCAACAAGAAGCACAGGATCTGTTTATAAAGAGAAAACTCTTCCATGTAGTATGATTGCTTGCAAACCTGATGACATAAAGTTTCCTCGTATCTAAAAAGAATGTATATTTCAATCTTTAAAAGAACAAAAGGCACATCAAGCCCAGTTTCAAGGCAAACATGAAGACGTTTCACAAGTTGCTAGTGATATAGCAAAATCGTCTTCTTTGCATTCAGTTGCTTAGGTGAAAAATTAAGAAGCTTTTGCAGCCGAACATACTAACAAATTTATACATCCTTTAAATCTTCCTAAGTGTAAAACTTTCCCCAAAGAATAAAAAAGAAAGTTATAAATGACTGGCCTGCTGCCACCTTCCAGCTATTTCTGTATCTTCTGGTACAACACTTCCTGGTTATAAAGGATTTAAAATAAGTGTAGACTTTTTTCTCTTCAAAGATGCAGCTTTTGCTTTGAATTCCTGCAGAGATAGCTCTTTAGTCTCTCTCCTCAGACTGGCTTCAAAGATCTATTTCCTCCCCTGGAATTCACACTGACCTATGAAGTGTGGTCCCTGCTACTCCATAGATACTTTTGGAGTTTTGTTTCTTACTATAAATGGCAGCACTCCCCAAGAGGGTGTTTGGGAGCTCCCTGCATTGATAATTATCAATATTTGATAAACTTTCACTCTATAAGTATGTATTCATGGGTAGTCATTCTGACTGGTTGTGGGTTTTAACAGTGAAGGAGGAAAAGTAGAGTCTTGACCTTGTCCTCCTCTGGTTGACAATCATGCTGAAAGTCAACAATCAAATAGTCACAGGAGCAAGTGCATTTCTCTGCTTCATAGAGGGAGGTAAGTGCTGCCAGAACCTTCCCAATGATACTCAGGGACAGCACTCACAAAAATGTCCTGGGTATGAAGGAAGGCGACTTGAACTGAGTGAGCTTGGTGAAGGCAGGAGATGGGAAGCTGGTCCAGGAGGCTCATATATAGGACTTGAAAGCCATGTAGCAGGAGAGAATTAAGGCACCATTCAAGGAATTAGAATGTGTCAGCAACAAGATAAGGGCAGATGCAGCCATTGACTGGGTCAGCTCATACCAGCTTCTGGGGCAAGTAGAACATTTTAACCAGGATGAGGCTTGGGGTTTATGTGGTCAATTTTCACTTCTTAGGTTTTTGTTGTTGTTTGTTTTTTGCTGCTGCTGTTGTTTGTTTTGTTTTGTTTATTGAGTCAAGATCTTTCTATATAACTAGACTTGGTCTTGAATTCATCTACTACCTTTGCAACCTGACTGCCAGCTGACCATGGACAGTTTTCTTTTTAGAAGACCATGTTAGATGCATAAGCAACACTACTCATCCTGAACCAAGTTGGACATCAGAGCAACAGGCTGATGAGTTCTTTCCACTTGTGGGGTTCACCCACCTTTCCACTCACTAGAGTAGAGCAAGAGTACATGGGGACAGAAGTTCTTTAGTGGGCGAGACAAGCACCCACAACACCCTTCCCTTTCCCCACAGGTTGAAATTTTTTTTGTCTGGTGTTATCTCCCTTCAGCCCAAATAGCTTTCTGTTACCTGACTTGATGAAGAGCCTTCCTGGTGACAGTGTTTCTCTTATACTTTTATTCAAACACACCTTTTAGGGCTGTGAATCACTGCCAATAGTAAGGCACTGTTTGTTTTTTAATGCTCTGAGCTTCACTCTCAACATTTGAGGGGAAAAAAGCTTTTTATTAATTGTTGTTGCTTCGTTTTTTAAAAATATGTTTTGTGAGTATTAAAACCCTAACTTAAAAACGTTGTCTTTGAACATTTTAAAGATCTTTTTTTGTCTTCTGGCTCTCATGATCTCTGAACTCTTCTGGCTCACATGATAGCAACAATTCTTATGTTTTCTCTTGTTAGACAGTGTGTATCTACCTACTCATGACTTTTAAAAACTTGTGTTAGTTGCCTAGCTTATACAGTACATGGTTTCTATATGACTTCTTCACACATCTTTAGTTGTGGTTACTTCCTCCCCACTCCTATCCTTCCACCCCCTTTCCTGTAATTCCTCATGACTTTTAAGGCTTGGTTATTATGTGGCTTTGATATATCTTGCTCAGAAGTTTTCAGAAATTTTTGATCTGATAATAATTTTGTAAAATCCAAGTTGTGACAAACTAAAGGGACAATTAATTTTTTGAATCTCTTCTATGACACAACTTCTCACTTTTGGGCTCTAGATGTGTATGCACTGAACTGTTTGTTCACAGCTCAGTGAAGTTAGGCTTATGTTTGCCTAAAATTTTCTTTGTGTTTTACCTAGGCATAATTTATATTGAATTGTCTTCAATTACTCTAATATCTTCTGTTGGGTAGAGATTGATAAAGGCAATGTGGAAATAAAAGAAAGAATAAACCAACTTCAATGAGAGCAGATTGTCCTTTAACCAGAAAAATGAGGGGTGACAACCTCTTCTCAGGAATAAGGACAGTGCATGCATGGCACAGGAGGATTGGGGTTTTATGGGCAGAGAGTGTTCTTGGGGTGGTAGAATATACCTCTAGCTCTGTTCTCCCATAGTCTCAAGTTTATAATTACCAATGGAGGTTGGTGTGGCCTGAGCAGGGGTGGGGTTGAAAGGTGGGGGAAGTAGAATTGGTGGTAGGAGGAGGGTGGATGTGTGGGATGGGTGGGGTACGGCGTGAGGAGTTAGGGGCGTTCTCTCAGGAGAAGGGAGATTCCTTAATTTATGAGACCACACCTGCCTTTAGGCATCCTTATCAGGAGCCTTTTGGATTCTAGCAGCCTGAAGAAGGTATCATCAGTGTGTCCTTAGTTTCAGAGTGCATACCAGACTTGGGACTTCCTCATCAGGAGCTTCCTGGAGACAAGCAGCCAGCAGGTGTTAGTAGCTGTCTTAGTTAGGGTTTCTATTTCTGTGAAGAGACAGCCTGACAATAGCAAGTCTTATAAAGGAAAACATTTAACTGGTGCTGGCTTACAGTTTCAGATGTTTACTGAGGTCAAGGCAGGAAACATGGTGGTGTACAGGCAGACATGGTGTTGGAGAGGTACCTGAGAGTTCTATATCTGGATCCTTAAGCAGCAAAAGAGACAGTGAGCCATTGATCCAGGGCTTGAGCTTCTGAGACTTCAAGGCACAACCTAGTGACAGACCTCCAACAAAGCCACACCTCCTAATAGTGCCACTCAATGAATTCTGGAGGGCAGGGGGGCATTTTCATACTATCAGAGTAACTATCAACATTTCTGTCCCTATTTCTTTGCCTTTCTTAGGCTTTTGGCCATTAGCCCTTTATTTTCCTTACAGGGCCTAATCTTTTAACCTCCTGCATTTAAATTTCAATTTACAGATCACAATTTTTAAATTTACCAATTCAGCTCTATAAATTTCTAGTGTTAACCTTTTTGTTTTTCTGTTGAAACATCTCATCAGTTCATCCATTCTCTCCATCTTTCTTCTAAGCCTTTGAACATAGTTTAAGCAGCTGTACTAGTTGACTTTTGTCATTTTGACATAATCCTATACATAAATAGGAAAAAGGAATCTTAATTGAGAAAAGTGTCTCACTAAGATTGGCCTGTGGGCAAAGTCTCTAAGGCATTTTCTTGATTAACGATTGATGTGGGAGTGCCCATCTCAGTGTGGGCAGTATAACCCCTGGACAAATTGTCCTGGAGATTATCAAAAAGCTGGCTGAGTAAACCATGGGGAACAAGACAGTAACCAGTGTTCCTTCCTGGCTTCTGCTTCAGTTTCTGCCTGCAGATGCCTCCCTTGGCTTCCCTCAGTGCTAGACTGTTACCTGAAAGTGTAACATGAGATAAACCTATTCCTCCCAAGTTGCTTTCCATCATGGTGTTTAACACATCAAAAGAAACCATAATTGCAACAATAGCTATCTCTGGGTCTGTTTATACTGACCACTTCACCTGCTCAGATTTTCCTGTCTTTCTATTAAACTTTATTTAATAAATACAATTTAATAAATACAGTATCCAATGTATACTACTCTACTGCTATGTTGGAATTATACTGATTGTTTTTAAAAGATTTGAATGCTTTTAAAGAATATTTTATTTATCATTATTATTCATATATATGATGTGTGTGTGTGTGTGTGTGTGTGTGTGTGTGTGTGTGTGTGTGTGTTAGTGCACAGTACTATGACGCACATATTGAGGTCAGAGAATAATTTTCAGGAGCCAGTCCTCTCCTTCCACCTTTACCTGGGTTCCAGAGATCAAACTCAGGTTGTCAGGGTTGCACAGCAAGGAGCCATCTCTCTGGCCCCAGATTTGAATGCTATTTTGATTGACAGTTTAGTAGCAGCTAAGTATGACAAACTGTGGAATTTTAAAGTTTTGTTAAGGTAAGGCCTAGAAACTGATACTCTTTATCAGTAACAGATATACAGTACAGGACCAGAACAAGGCCTCTCAGTTGTGGGGTTATTGAATTATAATACTTACTGTCATTACTAGACAGGACCTTGCTGTGTATCTCAGGTTTTCTTGTCTTTGCCTCCTAAAACTGGAATTAAAGCTGAGGAACGCCACAGCAAACTTGTATTTGGGGATCTCAGAGCAGATGATCCTGAGCTGAGGAGGTGCTCTGTGTATTGCTTCACAGCACCTGTAACCTCTCCTTACTAAATATGAGCAACCTCATGGTTGTGACAACCTCACACAAGTCTAAGTATTGCTAATGTCCCCTAAAGGGGTGAAACTGCCCATATCCAAGAACTACTGAGACAGCACTGTCCTGATTTAGATACTATTTGGCTAATTATCTGCTATTAGTGACTATTAAGCACTTTTGGGAGTGCTTAAAGTATCAGTTCTTTGAATACCTGGGGCCTAACAATTTCGAATGTTTAGAACTTTGAAATCTCCATTCAGCTTACAACTTTCCCCATCTTCAATTCTCTTAGATTTTATTCAGTCTCATTCTGTACAAAATATTAAGGTAGATCTCCAAGAAGATTTTTGGAATTTTTTCAGTCAGCCTCTGTCCTCCCCAAATCCTACCATGATAATTCTATGCTTTTTAGCACCTTAGAATTCAGTTTTCTTTTCAGGCTCAGATCCTCTTTTTATAGTTTATAAAATGCCTTAAATAGGAATCTTGGGTGAATGGAGAGCTCTATCCTTGTGCATCTCTTCTCTTGATGATCACATTGCTGTGTTGTTTGCTTTCTGTGACTGAAAATTCATTTCATGTTTTATGTGCTTTAAAATTATATTTATTTTTGCATGTGTGTGTGTGCACTGACACAAGTGTGTGCCATAGTTCACATGCGGAGGTCAGCAACAAAGGAGTCAGAGAACAACTTGCATTCTCTCCTCCCACCATGTGGGTCCTCAAGATCAAACTCAGATTGTCAGGCTTCATGGCAAGAGCCTTTAACTGCTGAGCCATCTTACCAGCCCTATGTAATTGTTTACTGTGGAAGGCAAGTCTAATTATCATTACCTTGTCTAGGGATTATGACAAATGGATGTCTCTTCACTCTACAGTCATTTTGTTCAAATGATTACTAGTTTTCACAGGACACAGTTGCTATCAGACACAAGAAGGCAGGGATGCATATCATCAGGAAAGCAAAGCTATTTTTTTGCAATGGCATTTGAATTCTGGTTAATCATTACTACGTGGTGATCACTGCAGGATATAACAGATCATCTGGTGATCTGGACCCTTTCTGTTATTTCAATCTGAAATGACTCCCACAGGGAACAGCTTGTTTCCTGGCTGTTGTTTCCTGGCTGTTCACTGTCAACTTGACTTTGTTCACCATAGGAACACACCTCCCAAACAGGTCTGTGAAGATGTTTGCAAATAACTTTAACTAAAGAGGGAAGACGCCATGCATATGGGTAATACCACCCTATGAGCTGTGTTCTAGGGTTGACTGAAAGAGAGAAAATAAGCTCAGCACCACTCTCTACTTTCTGAGTGCAGCGGCAATGTGACCCACTACCCCTGTCCTATTCCTGCTGCCCCATTTTCTTTGCTATGGTGATCTGCATCCCCTCAATCTAACTGAAAGCTGCCCATTCTGTCCTTCAGTTGCTTTTTTCAGGTATTTTTTTCATGACAAGAAAAATGTAACCAGAGCAATGGTGGTCTTTGAGGAGGCTGTGGATGGTTTAGGAGATGGGCCTCACTGGCAGAAGTAGTTCACTATGAGTGAATCTTTGAAGGTTGTTGCCTGGCCCCTGGTTCCTACTGTGCTTCTTGGTCCTCTATGATGTGAGGACCCTCTAACACATACTTCTGCTTCCATAGGCCACTCTGCCATGATTCACTGAATCCCATGAGAGTGTGTCCCAGATAGCCTATTCTTCCCTGCAGTTGTTCTTGTGAGGTGTGTTGTCACTAACATGCTATCCTCAAAAGATGACCCATGATAAATCACATAGAAAGTCAATCTCTTTTTTTTATATTTATCTATTACTTCAGGTTACATCTTCATCACAGTGCCCTCATTCCACCCCTCCCAGTCCCACCCTCCCACCCTCTACCCCCATCCCTTCCATCCCACTCCTTTGGAGTGGAGTGTCCCTACATAACAGTCCCCCGCCCCAGTTCAGGAGTCATATGAGAGCCAAGAGCCTCCTCATACACTGGGGGCCTACAAGGCAGCACCACTAGGGCAAAGTGTCTCATTGATAGGAAACAAAGTCTATGTTCCTGTTCCCCTTGGTGCACTGGTTGTAGTATAGCTATCCTGTACTATATGACTAAAATCCGATTATAAGTGAATAGATGCCATGTGCATCCTTCTGAGTCTGTGTTAGCTCACTCAGGATGAGCTTCTCTAGTTCCATCATTTGGCTGCAAATTGCAGGATGTCGTTGTTTCTGATGGCTGACAAGTATTCCATTGTGTAGATGTAGCACAGTTTTTTTTCATCCATTCCTCGGTTGAGTGACATCTGGGTTGTTTCCAGTCTCTAGCTATTACAAATAAGGCTCCTATGAACATAGATGAGTAAATGTCCTTGTGGTTTGGTGAGGAATCACCTTCTGCATTACCCAGGCCTAATCCTGGATGTTACAGTGCCACCATTTCCTATTCACAAATGTACTTTGGCTGTGAGAAGTCAGGCAGAGGCCTGGTGCCCCCTGTCAGTATATTTTTAGACTGGTTAAGTCAATTTTTGTGGGGGAAAAAGATATTCTAGAAAGAAAGATTTGGTTCTGTTCTGTGATGTGGGTTCTGTTCTTAAGGCCTGGAACTGATGACTGACTGATGCCTTCTCTGTACCTCTGTGTCCTTAAGAACATCATTCCTAATGATGCTACCAGTTCTAATGTTCAAGAGAGTATCAGAACATGGTATATGTTTGCCTTTGTAAAGAGAGTGATCAGAGTTTAGGGAGTGCATGCTATGTTTCATTCCAGGAACTGAGTGTGTAAGCAGATATAATTGTGTGTGTGCATGTGTGTTTATGTATGTGTGTGTGCTGTATTTTATCCCTGTTACTGAATATATAAGCAAATATAGCTGAGAATATGAGTGTGTTGTATGTGTGTACACATGTGTGCAAATGTGCATTTCTGGCCAATAATAAGAAACCTGTGGGGCTGACAAGTTGGCTAATGAGTAAAGGCACTTGCCACCAAGCTTGACAAGCTTCGTTTGATCCCTGGGACCCATGTACCATAGCACCTGTATATACATGTATATATGACTACGAAAAGTTTTCTGCTATTCTCTCATTTAGGCCTTTTGTAATTTGTTAACATGCTCATCCATTATGTCTCATTGTATTTTCCTTTCTTGGTTTTAAGTAGGAAACATATTTTCTGAACTTCAAACTATTATAGAAATGGGGATGTAGTGGCACACCAGTTTAACAATACTCAAAACTTCTTATCATGACACCCACATCCCCATACTTTGTCACTCTGGCCATGTTCATATCTGTTCATCTTTGACAATAACATTGGTAAGCTGAGAAGACACAGCAATGAAGTAAGAGAAAGAAGAAGATATACTGTTGTTGGAGCCAAGCCCTTCAGAAGGATGATACATTGCCTTTGCCTCCTGGAATTTCACTCATTGAGAGTGTAAGCAGATATAATTGTGTGTGTGCATGTGTGTTTATGTATGTGTGTGCTGTATTTCATCCCTGTGACTGAATATATAAGCAAATATAACTGAGAATATGAGTGTGTTGTATGTGTGTACACATGTGTGCAAATGTGCATTTCTGGCCAATAATAAGAAACATGTGGGGCTGACAACTCATAAGCCCCAAGTGTTTCTAGTAGGTTCAGGTCTGTAATTCTCCGGTGCAGCTAGCTATCAGCTAGTACAAACTAGTCTTCAACACACAGGGATAGATTTATAGAGCTGATAATACTTGCTCACTCTTCTTTTCAGTGATGATTTATTTAGCTCTTCCAACTAATTTAAATTTAATAAAAAGAGAACTTTGCACATTGTTTTACTGAGGCAAGATTCATCATCTCCAAAAAAAAAAAAAAAACCCACCGCAGTATTCAAGATTAGTGCAAAAGTGGCAATAACTGTTGCTGGATTTAATTAAAAACAACAAATCATTTGGTCAGTGGTAATGGATGCTCCACAAAGCCCATTGGCTATGTGATAGTATAAGGTGCCAGTGTTTTAATCTTAAAACATTTGACTAGACAGGACCATTGGATGAATGGCTCTGCTTTTCTTTATCCAACTCAGTGTCATTTGGTAAAATGAAGGCTCTTCTCTGACATTGGGACCATGAGTATTTACTGGTCAGAAAAGAAATGTACCATGTTTCACTTTAAGTGCAGAGTTAGAAGAGCAAGGGGGAAATTAAAACAGAATAAAGCAGTGCATTTTATGGATGAAGGTCAGTACCACAATGAGCATTGTTTCCTGTGATGCCATAAAACTTTGTTTCCCACCACCCTCAAACACAAGAGAAAAATAGACTAAAATGTGTTGAGATTTATGTGTAGCTATTCATGGTGAAACAGTATTTATCTAATATTTAAATTTCCAAAAGACACTGTTTCTTCCTCTCTCTCCTATTCCCCTTCCAGCAGGCTCAGGGGCAGCTTGCAACCTGATAATCTTCAGAATTGGAGAGTCGGACAAGCATATGATGAATGAAAATGCTTATTCACTCACATAAAATGACCATGAAGGGGATAAGGGGATGCTTTCTTTTGAAATACGCAAGGTTCTTAGATTTTTTTCTTTTCCCTTTCTTTCTTTCTTTCTTTCTTTCTTTCTTTCTTTCTTTCTTTCTTTCTTTCTTCCTTCCTTCCTTCCTTCCTTCCTTCCTTCCTTCCTTCCTTCCTTTCTTTCTCTCTCATTTTTTTCTTTTTCTTTTTGAGACAGAGTATCACTATGTATCTTTGGCTGTCCTGGAACTCACCATGTATACCATGGTGGCCTCAAATTTACAGAGATCTATCTCCTGAGTGCTGAGATTAAAGATTTGAGCCATCACAGTCAGCTTTAGAGTATCTCAATAAATAGTGCTGTTGTTTTTACTCATCTGGAAGAAACACCTGGAGATATCCTGGAAACCACAGGATATACATATATTTACCTCATTTTAAAAATAGTAATTAGTTTTTATACTACCAATATTTGCTTCATTTTATTGATTGATGTGTGTGTGTGTGTGTGTGTGTGAGAGAGAAAGTCAAAGATAAATGTTAAGTGCTTTCTTCCACCACTCAATTTGATTTGCCACCAGGACTGAACTCAGATCCTCATACTTGCACAGGAAGACTTTACCAACTAAGACATTTCTGTTGCTCCTCGTTTTTATTATCTCATGTTTTTTCCATACTGGGTTTCCTAACATAGCAAAGGCTGGTTTCTAACCTACCTTCCTCCTAATTTAGCCTTATGAGTGCAAAAATTGCAACTGTGCAGTACTCTCCTGCTTTGAACCATATGTATGTATAAACATCATATACTTTTCACAGGAAAGTTTGGTCAGGGAGGTTTGGGCTCATGCACATCAGATGATGTGTGCACACAATCACTTCTTGCAACAAGTATGGCTCACTGGATGCATGATATGGAGTTTTTGACTGTAGGTTCCAGCAGAGCTGGGTTATAGACACAGTTTCAAAGCTGATTGTGTATTTCTCACATCCCAGAGGCCCTTTCTTGGATCTCATCTTTCACTTCATCCTTCTTCCTATTGCCTCTGATCTTCAGTTTGGCATACTTTTCTTTCTTCTTGACAAAAGATTAATTAGGAATGCTTTAATCCCACTTGATAGGTAACTTTCTTAAGGATATTCAATTCCAGATGAATATGTAATAATAGAATCAGGGATATCATAACTTTTTTTACTTTATTTTTTATTTCTTCAAGTTACATCTCAATTGCAATCCCCTCCTTATTCCCCCCTCCAGTCCCACCCTCCCACCCTCAACCCCCATCCTCTTCCCTTTTTTTTTCTTAAGTTTAAGGTATATCTTATTTCCCCCAACAGCTCCCCCTTTCAGTCCAACAAATGGTTCTTTCTCTTATAATAATAAATACAATACAGAACAACAGAGGTAATTAGGCCACAGTTATGAGGGTTATATGGCTTAGCATACATTCCCAATGTCCAGTCCATATGTATTTGGTACCTGACTTTAACATTCTACTATCTAACCATCTCCATGAGTTTAAAGTTCTATATCTAACTCCACTTTCATACTAACTTGCAACACAATTTTAAAAACATCTTCTTAGATCCATAACACTCTCTTGATTCCTAAATAACTCAAAATTTAATTATGAGACTGTAGCTATCTATTTTCAACCACCTCAGAAACCTGAGAGGGATAAATATATCTGATTTTATAGGAAGTACAGGGCCTACAGCTTCCAAAACTAAGAAATGAAATACCAGTGGCTGCCTGGACAGTTGCCATTTTCTCTTCATACATTACAGTATTGATCTTCAGTTGTTTGGCCCCATTTCTCTGACAGACATTGATTGTAGAGCAGTGGTTATGAAGGACTTGCCTACCCTGTCTTGGCAGAGCTAGGCTGTCAACTTACCTGCTTCTAAGTTTTGTCCTTTTTGGACAGCATTCTGTCTACAGTTGAAGCAAGGGGTTTTCCTTGCCAAGACATAGGCTTGCGACTAATTCAATCATCTCCCACTGGAGATTCTTCGATGCTCATCTTCTACTTGGAGGAGAATAGGGGGTGCTGTCAGGAGTTGATATGTCTTGATATAAAAAAATCTAAAGTTACGAAAACATCTTTGAATGCCATATTCTGCAGATCTCTTGAGGTTTTTAAAGAGGCCCTATCTATCTCTCATATTAAGATAAGCAGATGTTGCTTGTCTCTTAGCAACTTTATTTCTGATTAGCTTAGAAAATAACTATAATAGACTGTCATAGTACCTAACACAATGACAGGCTTGCATGACTATTAGTTTGCATTTCTTAATTATCCTAAACAGTTTATGACAATTAGTAGCAAAAGGCCGAAACTTCACATTTATTTTTTTTCTTTCCCCCCAACCCTTCCATCCCATTTCTCTGGAGTGGAGTGTCCCTATATAACAGTCCCTCACCTCAGTTCAGAGGTTGTGTGAGGGCCAAGAGCCTCCTCATACATTGGGGGTCTATGAGGCAGTACCACCAGTGAAAAGTGTCTCATTGCCTGGGAGAGAGAACTAAAAAACAAACAAACAAATAAGCAGACAAACAGATAAAAAAGAATAAAAAATAGAAAAAGAATAAACATTAAAATTAAAAAATAAAAAATAAGAAGTCTATTTCCATGTTCCCTTTGGTGTGTTGGTTGTAGTATCGATATCCTCTACTATATAGCTAAAATCCTACTATAAGTGAATAGATGCCATATGCATCCTTCTGAGTCTGGGTTTTTAAGACTTCTGGACCTAGAACTAAGGTTTAAAGAGAGAAGGACCCAAGTGGTGGGGTACACCACACCTGTCATTCCATCACACAGGAGCCAGAAACAGGAGCATCTTGAATTCAAGGTCATTTTAGGCAATTGAGTGAGACCTACTCTAAAAAGTAAGAAGAAGCAAGCCAGCAAACCAGCCTGCCTTCAAGACAAAAATGCACTTGTTCTTTGTCAGGTCAGATTTTGATCCATGATCAGAAGCCTTTTCAAAGATAGAAACTGGAGTCAATTAAAAAAAATCTTTCCCTTTGGTTTTCTGCAAAGACACACACATACACACACACACACACACACACACACACACACACACACACATTTGAAATATATATTCAAGTATATATTTCAAGAATATATATTTCAAATGTTGATTACTTAAAAGGTTTAAAATTAAAATGGGGGCATGTGAATTTTGCCAACCCAATTATTGACTCTGTGAGGGTGGAATTTTCCTATGAGGAAGTGTCAGTTTGTACCTGAAAGGGAACAGGAAGCGTGTCTGTACTGAAGCTGAGTGTTTATCTAGAGGCACAGCTCTCAGTTTGTTCAAGCAGTAATTTAGATTGTAAACTAAGGCAGATTCCCTGAGCAGAGCTGAAATTTACCATGTGGCTTCTATTGGCCAATATCTCAGATTCATGGGCTATGAGTGTGCACGCCATAGCCACATCTGATATTTCCGGAGCAAGAATCTTGTTTGTTTTGTTTTTAGCTCATATCTTGCCATTCTGTTTATAACTACTACTGAGTGCAGAATTCAGAGAGTGGAACATGCTGCATGGTGGCTTAAAGCCAGTGAGGAAGGAATATCGGAACAGATGGATTTCAGCCCACTTGGACTGTGGAAAGAAAGGGCCTTCACTGGAAAGTAGGACTAAACTTCATATAAATAAGTCTTTTTTTTTTTAGAAACAAATTTTGTGGAGATAATTGTAACTCACATAGCATTGTAAGAAACAACACAGAGTTGTATTTCTCTGATGATTAAGGATGTTGAGCATTTCTTCAAGTGTCTCTTAGCTATTAGGGATTCCTCCTTTGTGAATTATCTATTTAGATAGTAGGATTTTAGCTATATAGTACAGGACATCTATACTACAACCAATGCACCAAAGGGAACATGGACATAGAATTTTTATTTTTTTGTTTTTGGTTGGTTTGTTTTTTAGTTTTCCCTCTCTGGCAATGAGACACTTTTCACTGGTGGTACTGCCTTGTAGGCCCCCAGTGTATGAGGAGGCTCTTGGCCCTCATATGACTTCTGAACTGGAGCGAGGGACTGTTATGTAGGGACACTCCACTCCAGAGGAGCAGGATGGAAGGGTTAAGGGGTAGAGGGTGGGATGGCGGGGTTGGAAAGGGGGGAAAGAGGACAATATGATGGAGATGTAGCCTGAAGCAAAGGGGGGAAAGAGGACAATATGATGGAGATGTAACCTGAAGCAACAAATAAATAAATTTATTTCTTAAAAAAAAGAAACAACACAGAGATACATATAGGAATCCTTATTTGGTTGGTTTACCCCAGTGATACCTTGAGAATCATATCAAGACAACATTTTCTGCAACTAGAACTCACTGTTGTAGTTATAGATGTGTGTGTGTGTTTGTGTATGTGTGTGTGTGCATGTTTGTTTAAAGCTATTATTTCATGTGTAGGTACTTGATGCTTTGTTGCAGTACATGAAGAACAAATATCTGATGAAGCAAATATTGAATGACTGTGAATGGGAAGACAGAGAGGTTCCTACAGCTCTGGGGACCTAGTTGAGGGTTAGTATAAACTTTTTTTTTTTTTCGAGACAGGGTTTCTCTGAATATCTCTGACTGTCCTGGACTCGCTTTGTAGACCAGGCTGGCCTCGAACTCACAAAGATCCGCCTGCCTCTGCCTCCCAAGTGCTGGGATTAAAGGCGTGCGCCACCACCGCCCGGCGAGGGTTAGTATAAACTTTTGATTGGATGAGACTGATTTCACAGAGGGCTGCTGTTGATATCTGTTGAACAGGCTCAGCTTGTATGCATAAAAGCTAGGGTTCTTTTTCCTTCTATTTTATTTCTTTCAGTGCAGGGGCTTAAACGTAGACAGTTGCTACTACTAACTGAAGATTAGGGTCTTATTAGGATATACTATAAACTCTTTTTCATACTCTTCAAAATATAGAGAGGGATATAACCACCTCAACATGTGGAAAACAGAATGTGAAATGTTCAAGTGTCATTAATCCTTTTGTTAGTACTACAACACGTGTGTAGAAGAAGAGTCCATGGAGATCGAAGATGCTCACAGTTTAATGGAAGAGTAAGAGATCCAACTTCACACAGTGCATGTCTCCTCAGGGCAGTGTAGAATGCTCTTAGCTTTGGATTCAACCTCTCCAGGTTCAGAACTAGGAACAACCTTCTCATGAACTTCTCTACATTTGTTCCTCCCACAGTACTTAGTTGAACCCATGTTATAAGAAAACTAGTTTTTTTTTCAACTAAGTGAAAAGTTTCATAAACACCATTGCAGAGCAGTACCTAAGGTATTCATAATTCAGCCACTCTGTGGCTTTGAAATGTCTACTATGTTGAACTGACATATGGATATAAAAACAGTAAAAGAGTGGAAAACGTAATCATTACACAGCTGGTCAATTTTGTGTAAATTTGAGTGGGTCATAAAATGTCAGAACACTGTTTCCAAGTATGTCTTCCAGGTGTTTACAGATGAAATTAGCACTGGAATTGGTAGACATCATAGCAATCTACAGTGTGAGACAGCACATTCTAGCCTGTAGAGGGCCTGCACAGAACAAAAGGAGAAGCAATTCACCTATTTTTACCTACCTTGTTGTTGCCTATGCTTGGGTCACTCTTCTGTTCCTTAGTGGGATTTACAGCTTTAACTCCTCCAGTTCTCAAGCTCTTCACCTCTGAATTACACTACCCGGTTTTCTTGGAGGTCTAGTTTGCAAATGGCAGATCATGAGACTTTTTATCAGTCTCTCTCTCTCTCTCTCACTCAACTATCTACTTACCTGTGTATAATTCTGTCTATTCTGAGAAAGAAGCTGTACCTTCAAAGTAAAAAAAGAAAAAAACACAAAACTTTTCAAGACTGATTTACTGATTAGAATGTCAGAGTTTGGAGTGTTCTGGACCCAGAGCCAAATCATAGTTGATCTTGTGGTAAGGGTCCTCCCAGAGCAAAAGGAAGGCAATATAGCATAATTAGTATTAGTATTTGTATGCCTCTGGATGACTCTTTTATGAATCTATAATACAGGCTACCCAATCAGAATGAACTTGTGATGTAAGGGAAAAGAAGAGGCTGAAATGTACAGGGGAATGAATGGAAGGTATATAAAGAAATGTACCACTGTAGATGAAGCTCAGCCTTTGCACACAAATCCACTGACCAATGCTGGCACAAGCAAACACTGCTCTTTGACAAAAACCCTCAGTGTCCATCTCTTTGCACAAAAACACGTTTACATTTCTTGGGGACTATTCTGGGATTTGGAGACAATGATTCCACCTCTCTTGTCAGTGGGGTATAATATCCTGACCAATTCCCCTATATTGATGCTGGCAAGACCCAGTCCTCTCTTGACCACCTTGGCTGAAAGTCTTTCTGGAAGAAAACTGTAAAATAATGATGGCCTAAATGAAGGCTCCTTTAAATTGCTCAGCAGAATCAATAAGCCATTTTTGTCTGGGGAACAGTAGGACTCTCTCCCATCTTACTGTATTGTCTACTGCCATCTACACTCCCCACACACATCACACCTGAATCATCCACCAAAGACCATCTACACCCCTAAAGCTATCCATCCTATGAAGTCTTTTGAGTCACTCCTGACTGAAGCCACTCATTGCTGCCAGTCCTAATGCTGTATACTCCAGCCAGGAAGAAACAAGAGGACTTTGCTGGCAATTCATCCTCTCCATAGATACCAAGATGCCTTAAAAATAAAATTGAGGGAATCTTGAGGGAGCCACCCACTGTAATCAAGATGCCTTGTGTTCTGACAAGTTTTATGTCAATTTGACACAAACTAGAGTCATTTGAAAGGAGAGAATCTCAATTAAGAATATGCCTCTATAAGATCCAGCTTTAAGGTGTTTTCTCAGTGATCAGTCGGGGGGAGGGAGGGAGCGGCCTATTATGACTGTGCAGGCTGTGCAAGCCATGATGAGAAAACCAATAAGCAACATCTCTCCACAGCCTCTGCATCATCTCTCAACACCAGGTTTCTGGACTTTGAGGTCCTGTCCTGGCTTCTTTAATGATAGACTACAATGGGGAAGTATAGGCCAAATAAACCTTTCCTCCCCAATTTGTTTTTTTGGTTATGGTGTTTCATCGCAGCAATAGTAACACTAGGATAGCTGGACACAAGGGAACCAATGCTTCTTCACATATATGCCTTTTACTACCACAGATCTCCTGAAGTGGAAAAACTATAGTGTCTCATTACTGAAAAACATCAGGCTATGATTGATCTAATGTAGTTCATCATCCAGACCTGTAAGTCCACATGGACTGACTAGCATCAGGTTTTCCTCACTCTGTTTAATATTGAAGAACATCAAAGACTTATGCAGACTACACTGTATTGTAACAATTATAGGAACACTACCTCGAAAAGACAACCAATTCTGAGGCTTTGGCCCAACATCAGTTCCCAAGACAATACTACCTTTGGGACCATAATGATGTCTGGGAATTTCAGATGCTCAAGCAGTACCAAGATGCTCTTTTAAGTGGCTAGAAGGAAATTGAGCAAAAGGCCATGAACATGAAAAAATCCTCAAAGGTATTCTAGGGACCAGAAAAGAGCCCAAGCTGCTACTGAAAGGCTATGTGAAGCATTCTACCTTTGTATGCCCTATCAACCCAGAAACAGCAAATGATTGCTCCAATTATTTTTTATTCAGGACCAGGGTGACATCTAATGCAAACTACAGAAGTCACAGAGTTTCTCTGGAATGGGTGACAGCCAAATGGTAGAGGTTACAATAGTTTTTCATCAATTGAGATCAATAGATCAGACAAGAAATAGACTGAAAAATGAAAAGGAAGGCAGATATGCTTAGTGTCATCCTAGTGGAAGAATCAAGACACTCCCAGAGAGGTGCCCCTTAGGCCAGAGCCAAGGTCAGAAAAGGAGCTGCCAAGGACTACTTTGTCTGGAGAAGAGATAGGGGCAGATCCAATATGTCCTTTGCCTGCAAGGACACTGGAAGAATGAATGCACCCAACATCTACCCCATGGATAAACTGCTGTAGTGCAAGAAAAGGCCAGTTCCACAACCCAAAACTACAGGATCTCCATGACACAGGACAGTTACAGAATATCTGAGAGAAGTTCCAGTGTGGTACCAGTATTGACAAAGTAGCAGAAACCAGAGGTCTCTTACCAGACTAAGGAGTCATTTTAATGAACATTTACATTTGTGGACAAAGGGGAATATTGTGAGACACACTGAGACACACTGCAGCTTCCACAATTAGATTTTATTTTTTATGCTGGGACAGATTGCAAGGGTGGAGGGTGGGTCTGAGGGGAGGTGGGAGATGAGAGGGAACAGGCTGCATGTTGTGAAATTCACAAAATAAAAAATTTTCAATAAAAATGCAAAAGATAAACAAAAAACAAAACAAACAAACAAAAAACCACCACAGCCAAGGGAACATACAAAAGTAAGTGCTTAATTTGTCCTATAGTTTCAGAGGGCTAGAACCCATGGTAGCAAAGTGATGGTACAGCTAAGAGCTCACAGCTTGATCCACAACCACACATAGGAGAAAGGAGGGGATTGCCTGAGTATTTTTTAAAATTTATTTATTTATTACTTCAGGCTACATCTCCATCACAGTGTCCTCTTTCCACTCCTCCCAGTCCCACCCTTCCACCCTCTACTCCATATCCCTTCCATCCCACTCCTCTGGAGTGGAGTGTCCCTACATAACAGTCCCTCACCCCAGTTCAGCAGTCATATGAGGGCCAAGAGCCTCCTCATACACTGGGGGCCTACAAGGCAGCATACTAGGGAAAAGTGTCTCATTAACAAGAAAAAAAGTCTATGTTCATGTTCCCTTTGGTGCATTGGTTGTAGTATAGTTATCCTGTACTATATGGCTAAAATCTGACTATAATGAATAGATGCCATGTGCATTTTTCTGAGTCTGAGTTAGCTCACTCAGGATGAGCTTCTCTAGTTCCATCCATTTGTCTGCAAATTGCATGATTTTGTTGTTTCTGATGGCTGACAAGTATTCCATTGTGTAGATGTACCACAGTTTTTTTTAATCCATTCTTTGTTTAAGGGACATCTGGGTTGTTTCTAGTTTCTATCTATTACAAATAAGGCTGCTGTGAACATAGATGAGGAAACTTCCTTGTGATTCAGTGAGGAATCATTTGGATGTATACACAGAAGTGGTATGGCTGTGTCCATACCAAATAATAAACCAAATAATAAAAACAAAAAATGGGAACAGAGCTAAAGTGAGAATTCACAAAGGAGGAATCTCTAATGACTGAGAAACATTTGAAGAAATGCTCAACATCCTTAATTATCAGAGAAATGCAACTCAAGAGGACTCTGAGATTCCATCTCACACCTGTCAGAATGGCTAAGATCAAAAACTCAAATGACAGCACATGCTGGTGAGGAGGTGGACAAGGGAACACTCCTCCAATGGTGGTGGGAATGCAAACTTGTATAGCCCCTATGAAAATCAGTCTGGTGATATCTTAGAAAACTTGGAATAGCTCAATAAAATTCAATTCTATATAGGTACCACATTTTTGTTATTTCTTTATGAGCTGGTGGACAGATAGCTAGGCTGTTTCCATGTCATAGCTATTGTAAATAAAGCAGTTGTAAACATGGATTAGCATGTGTCTTTTTTGAGTAGGAAACAGTCATTTAGATATACTCATAGGAGTGGTATGAGTAGGTTATAATGTGTATCTATTTCTAGTTTTATGAGAAAGATAGCATGTAGACTTTCATAGTTTCTGAACCAATTTGCACTCTCAAACATGCATGAGATTTCATTCTTCACCCCCACCGGTATTTTATGTCTTTTTTTTTTTTTTAAATCTCAGCCATTCTTACTTGGGTAAGATGAAACCTCAAAATAGTTTTCATTTCTATTTCCCTCATGGCTAAGGATGATGAACACATTTAAAATATCTATCAGCCATTTGCATTTCTTCTTCTGAGAACTCTATTCAGTTCCATAGCCCATGTTAAAAACTGGGTAGTTAGTTTTCTTGGCATTTAGTTTAGTTTAGTTTTTTTTTAATGTTCCTTATGTACTCTAGACATGAATCCTATGATAGATATATAGCTGGCGAAGGTCCTCCCAACCCCCTGCATATTGCAGGCTGCCTCTTTGATTGATAACAATTTTCTTTACAGTACAGAAGCTTTTCAGTTACATGAAGTCCCAGTTGCTGATTATTGGTCTTAATACCTGATCAGTCTTACTCTGAAAGTTCTTACTGAGCCTGTATTCTTTTTTTATTGACTTAAGTATTTATTAAGCAGGGTCATAAAACCTCAGAAAGAAAAACCCTACATTTTCCCTCATATGTTGAATTTAACCAATGATATATGTATATATGTAAATAAATGACATGTGAGCACAGCATAACATGTTAAAAAGAGAACAAGAAAGAATAAATATTAGGGAATGAGGAAGGACTGAATGCAGGTAACAAGCATGAGTTATATAAAGGACTATTGTAATTATTAGTAAATATAAACTGTAAGATTAGGCTGGCAGAGTAGCCAGTAGCTTGGCAGAGGAGCGGGTGGCCTGGCCTGCGTGCCTTAACTGGTTGCCTAACTTATCCTGGAAAAAGAGCCCTGGGCTCAAGGGTGGCCTACACCACCTTTAACCTAAACTCTGTTAATATAAGTTGTTTTATTAGGCCAGTAGAATTACCATCGGCTTGGCAGGAGCTTCGCCTGGGCTCGAGAGGAGTCCAGGAGATTGGAAGTCCAATGTCCGGGGACTTCTTCGACCGAGGGCCTATAAGCTGCTGCAGTCTTTTCCCCAATAATTAAATACACCAAGACCTTTTAATGTTTTAACACTTAGCCCTTAGCTGGGCAGACTCTTAATTAGCTACTCTAAGTTAATCAAGATCACCTAATCCCAAACTACCATGTGCCTGCAATTACCTTCCAGCATTCTCCAGATGTCTGTCTCCTTCTGTGATCCACAAGACTGAAAATGATGCTCAATGATATCAAGAGATATTTGGGACTGCCTAGGTAACAAACTGTCATATTTCTTTTTGGAAGCTGCTATCCTATGCTTCCTACTCACTCAAATAATAACTTTATCCCTTCTTATGTCTTTGATGGGGTTGAAGGCATAATAGTTATAAAATTTCAATTTAATTTGAGTTGTTTAGTATTTAAAAGGATATTTTCAAGTCTAAATAAAATCTTTAGGTTTATAAATATAGGATATGATTGAAATTATTTAGTTTCAGAACTTTAGACACACCAAGATAGATAGATGATTTTATTTCTTCTTCAGGATTGCCTGATACAAATAGGCTAAACATTATGTACATAACTTATATATGGTTTTCTTGATTGTTTCATATTTGTTCTTATTGTTTTTACTATATGAGTTAAAAATTTAGCCTTTTTATTAGACAAAAGGAGGGAATTGATGGGGTAGTGTTAAGCATTCTAAATGTTAACTGGTCCTGTTTGCTGTCTGTTACATTGTCTCTGATTGGTTAAATAAATGCAGAGGCCTGAGATTGGGCAAAGACAGAGAAAGGTGTGACTTCCTGAGATTAGAACAGGAAGCCTGTGCTTTAGCAGAGGATTAATTATTCCAGCCAGGAGCAGGAAGAAGGAGGACACACACCATGGGTTAGAAAAAGAACCTCATTCCACATGGCCAGGAACATGGGCATATCTTGGAGAATAGCAGTCCAAGGAGACGTATGTATATATGGGGTCATATTTGGGTAATAGAATTAAGAGCTAGCTTAGATGGACCAAGATTGCTCAATCTAGGTCTAGATCCATAATGGCAGGTTAAAGATTACTAGCCGCCCAACCAATTAAATATAACCTAAATACTGGGTAAATAGTTTAATTGGCCATAATTTTTTCTACAGACTATCAATAAATCTATTTACTAATGCTCTGTCTAACTTTAATAGCAGAAAGACACTATAGTCTCCTTTAATTTCTGTGATTATGGTAGTGGTAATATCAGGGAATAGCTTTCATAGGTACTTCGAAATAAAATTAAAATGCTAGAAATAAAAAACTCTCTGTGTTGCTTTGTTATACTTTGGCCTGAGATAGTCATTAGAAATAAGTAACCCTCAAATGCTATTGATGTTAAAGGAGTTTGGGAGGTCATATTGTGACTTTCCTGGTGACTGAAGAGCTACTGTCATGTGACTGACCTCCCCTCCCATGGATAGCCATTACCTCCTTTAAAAACAATGACACCAAATGCCAGTATCATCCTATATTTTTTTTTTAATGTTTATTTACTACTTCAGGTTACATCTCCATCACAGTGCCCTCTTTCCAACCCTCCCAGTCCCGCCCTCCCACTCTACCCCCATCACTTCCATCCCACTCCTCTGGAGTGGAGTGTCCCTACATATCAGTTCCCCACCCCAGTTCAGCAGTCATATGAGGGCCAAGAGCCTCCTCATACACTGGGGGCCTACAAGACAGTACCACTAGGGCAAAGTGACTCATTCACAGGTAACAAAGTCTATGTTCATATTCCCTTTGGTGTATTAGTTATAGTATAGTTATCTGCTACTATATGGCTAAAATCCGAGTATAAGTGAATAGATGCCATGTGCATCCTTCTGAGTCTGGGTTAGCTCACTCAGGATGAGCTTCTCTAGTTCCATCCATTTGACTGCAAATTGCATGATTTCATTGTTTCTGATGGCTGAGTAGTATTCCATTGTGTAGATCTACCAAAGTTTTTTTTTTTTTTTAATCCGTTCCTCGGTTGAGGGACATCTGGGTTGTTTCCAATTTCTAGCTATAGATTGAGAAACGATCTTCATCAACCCTACATCTGACAGAGAGCTAATATCCATAATTTACAAAGAACTCAAGAAATTAAATGCCAAGAAATGAAATAATCCAGTCAAAAAATGGGGAACAGAGCTAAACAGAGAACTCACAAAGGAGGAATCCCTAATGGCTGAGAGACATTTGAAGGAATGCTCTGCATCCGTAATCATCAGAGAAATGCAACTCAAGACAATTCTGAGATTCCATCTCACACTTGTCAGAATGGCTAAGACCATCCTATATTTTTTAAGAGCTGCTGAAAGATTTCCTGCTGTTGGGCCTGTATTCTTAAATGTACCCCCTACTCTTTCTTCTAGTTCCAGAGATCTAGGTCTATTTTGATATTGTCTATCCATTTAGAATGGGTTTGTGTAAAAGGTGAGAGAAAACAATCAAGTTTCATCCTTCTACATATAACTATCCATTTCCCCCAGAACCTTTTAATACAGATCCTATCTTGTCCCCCACTGTATAGTTTGATATATTTGTCAAAATCAGGTGAGATAGATATATAAAATCTGAGTCTTCAATTATATTCCATTGATCAATGTATCTTTTTGTAACAGTACAATGCTGTTTTTGCTACTCTTGCTCTTTAGCACAACTTGAAATCATGTATTGTGATACTTCCAGCAGTATTTTTGTTGCTGAGGATTGTTTTATCCATCCAATATCTTTTGTGCTTCCATTTGAATTTTAAGATTTTTTTCATTTTTTAAAAAATTTCTTCAAGTTACATCTCGATCACATTCCCCTCCCTACTTCCTGCTCTGGTCTCACCCTCCCACCCTCTTCCCCCTTAACCCCCTCATCCACTTCCTTTTTTTTAAGTTTACGGTATATCTTTTTGCCCCCAACAGCTCCCCCTTTCAGTCCAACAAATGGTTCTTTCTCTTATAACAACAAATACAATATAAAACGACAGAAATAATTAGGCCACAATTATGAAAATTATAAAGCTTAGCATACATTCCCAATGTACAGTCCATATGTATTTGGCAACTGACTTTAACATTCTACTACCAAACATCTCTATGAGTTTAAAGTTCTATATCCAACTCAGCTTCCATCCTAACTTGCATCACAATTTTAAAACATCTTCTTAGAGATACAGAACACCCTCTTAATTCCTAAATAACTCAAATTTGACTATGAGACTCTAACTATCTTGTTTTCAACCACATCAGAGAACTGAGAGAGACAAATATATCTGATTATACAGGAAGTGCAGGGCTGGCAGCTTCCAAAACTAAGAAATGACATACCAGTGGCTGCCTGGACAGTTCCCAATTTTTCTCCATACATTACAGCATCAATCTTCAGCTGTTTGGCCCCATTTCGCTGACAGACATTGATTGTAAAGCAGGAATTATGAAGGACTTGCCTACCCTCTCTTGGCAGAGCTAGGCTGTCCACTTACCTACTTCCAAGTTGTGTCCTATTTGGACAGCATTCTCTCTACAGTTGAAGCAAGAGATTTTCTTGCCAAGAGATAGGCTTGCCACTAATTCAACCATCTCACACTGGAGATTCTTCAATGCTCATCTTCTACTTGGAGTAGAATAGGGAGTGCTGTCAGGAGCTGATATGTCTCATTATCAAAAAAAAATCTTAAGAAGACATTGTTGAATGCCATATTCTGCAGATCTCTTGAGGTTTTTGAAGATCACCTATCTATCTACTTATATTTGGGTAAGCAAATGTTGCTTGTCTCTTAGCAACTTGATTTTTATTAACTTAGAAAACAACTGCGATATACTGCCCTAGTACCTACAAAATGACATGCTTGAATGACTATTAGTTTGTATTTCTTAATTATCCTAAACAGTTTATGACAGTTTCTAACAAAAGGCCAAAACTTCACATTTCATTTTTAAGTGTTACCTAGGTACAATACCTTAAAAAGAGTTAACCTTAATTTTGTATCAATATACAAAGATCAATACTGATTTAGCCAAATATAATCTTAATTTTGTATCAATATACAAAGGTGTAAGAGCATATTCAATAATCTGGCCTTTTAAAAAAATCATTCCTATATTATGTCTATATCCCATTTTTTCTCATCTGTTCACCCCTATATAGGAGAGAAAGAAGGATACAGAAAAGAAAAAGAGAGAAATCCCTGGATCTAACCTCCAAAATCTATTAACAAGACCATTTAACAGCTTGTAATCTCTCCCCCTAAATAACAAGAAGTATCCGTATCCATAACCCCTCAAATGACCAAAGGGGGGAAAATCACCCACCCCACCTTTTGGAGATGGGATTTCACTCTCTTAAAATGACTTCCTGCTGATTTGGGATGTAGTAAACCTGTTTGGGCCCAAATAAGAATGGAAAAATGGTTAAGCATGTTAATAGAATGATGTGATTTTTCAGTCCTTTTGTGCTCAGCTATTTAAATGTCCTATGAAGTTTGTAGACAGAAGCTGAACTTCAGGGCTTTACTAAAGTTCTGGCTGGAACAGTGTGTAGAACTGAACAATCTTAGCAATTTTTGAGTTGTTGTGGTTTTAGACTTTTGAGGAAGTCTGCAAGGCTGGATCATCTGGGCTACTTGTCTTCGTTGGTGTCTGATCTGTTTTTTTTTTTTTTCTGAGGTTTCAGTTTTCCAGTTGTCCCTTGATTCCTTAGATGGATGCTTTAAATCTCCTGTAAAGAAAGGAACAGAGCCCTGCCCTAATTCTAACTCTGAGGCACTATTTTTTGTGAGAGTGGGTGGGTAATATTTTTCCTGGAGCAAATTTGTTTTTTTGACAATATAAAAAGTATTATCTTTCAATTGAGATTTAAAAAGAAATTATTTTGATATTTTGGAACTAAACAAACTTTGTATATATTTTGAGATCTCAAAGGACAATTCTCTCTGAATTTCAGCATGCCTTTTGTGAGTAGTTTTAAAACTTAAATCCTTCCAAATCCTATGTGCCTGTCTCTGCATTCTAAGTATTGGAATCAAAGGCATGTGGCTTCCCAACTGATGGGACTAAAGATGTGCACAACCACCCCTGGATTGAAGTTTTTCTCTATTTAGAGCTTGCTTTGTGTCAGGCTGGCCTTGAACTCCAAGATCTGCAGGTTTCTGTGTCTAGTATGTTAGGATTAAGGGTGTATCCCTCTCAAATGATGGGATTAAGGGTATGACCATTACCACCCTTTTCCTTGTAACTCTAGAATTTATAAGACAATTCTATAGTGATACTCCTGTCTCTGCTGGAGTTAAAGGCATGGGCTAACACCACGCTTCTCATTTATTTTACCTAATTTTTTCAACTCTTAGAGGTTTAGAAAACCAGGTTGAACTGTAGTGACCTTTAGCTTATTTACAGCATTTCAAACCTCTTACCTGCTTTTTAATGCCAAACCATGAAAATATCCTTTATATCTACAACAAAAACTTCGAAGTTGCTATCAAATTTGTGTAAGCTATATGGCAACCTGCAGTCTAACATTCCAATCTGAAATTAAGGCCATTTTCCCTTTCATGCCAGTAAGGCAATTATACCTTTGGTAAATTATCATTTGAAAATTTTATACTGTATTTTTTTTTTACATTTTTAAGCTTATTAACTCTTTTATTAAAAAAAAAGTATTATTTTGTTTTCTCAAGTTACTTCTAGAACATAGTTTCCTCCCTACTCCCCTCCTGTCCCCTCCTTCCCTCTTTCCCTCCCTCCCCCCTCCCTTATCATTCCTCTACTTGGTAGTCTCCTCCTCAGATGAAACAGGCCCTCACATATCATACTCTCTTAGTTCTTCTGTCATGTGAGGGTCAAGAGCTTCCACTTGTACTGGGGCTTGACATGGCACATCATCTAGGGTAAGGTGTTCCACCAACCTGTAGCAGATTCCATGACTCACTGCTGGGTAAAATTTCTCCTAGGATAGATATGCTAGTTTCCTATGTATTTGGGTCCATGGGTTGTAGGATGGTTATCCTGTGAAGTATGGTTAATATCCATTTATAAGAGAATACATACCATGTTTATCTTTCTGCGAATAAGTCATGCCACTTAGGATGAGCTTTTCTAGATCCATCCATTTGGTTTTGAATTGCATGGTTTCCTCATTTCTGATAGCTGTGTAGTATTCCATAGCATAAATGTATCACAGTATTTTTTTTTCTTTATATTTTATTTCTTCAAGTTACATCTCAATCGCAGTCCGCTCCCTATTCCCCTCTCCATCCCACCCTCCCACACTCAACCCCCATCCTCTTCTTTTTTTTTAAGTTTAAGGTATATCTTATTTCCCCCTACAGTTTCCCCTTTCAGTACAACAAATTGCTCTTTCTCTTATAATAATAAATACAATACAAAACAACAGAGGTAATTAGGCAACAGTTATGAGGGTTATATGGCTTAGCGTACATTCCCAATGTCCAGTCCATATGTATTTGGCACCTGACTTTAACATTCTACTATCTAACCATCTCCATGAGTTTAAAGTTCTATATCTAACTCAACATTCATACTAACTTGCAACACAATTTTAAAAGCATCTTCTTAGATCTATAACACTCTCTTGACTCCTAAACCACTCAAAATTTAACTATGAGACTCTAGCTATCTGTTCTTCAACAACCTCAGAGACTTGAGAGGGATAAATATATCTGATTTTATAGGAAATACAGGGCCTGCAGCTTCCAAAACTAGGAAATGAAATACCAGTGGCTGCCTGGAAAGTTCCCATTTTCTCTCCATACATTACAGCATCGATTTTCAGTTGTGTGGCCCCGCTTCTCTGACAGACATTGATTGTAGAGCAGGGGTTATGAAGGACTTGCCTACCCTGTCTTGGCAGAACTAGGCTGTCGATTTACCTGCTTCCAGGTTTTGTCCTTTTTACACAGCATTCTGTCTACAGTTGGAGCAAGGGGCTTTTCCTACCAAGAGATAGGCTTGCGACTAATTCAATCATCTCCCACTGGAGATTCTTCGAAGTTCATCTACTACTTGGGGTAGAATAGGGGGTGCTGTCAGGAGTTGATATGTCTCGATATAAAAAAAGGCTTAAGTTAAGAAGACATTGTTGAATGCCATATTCTGCAGATCTCTTGAGATTTTTGAAGAGGCCCTATTTATCTCTTATATTAGGATAAGCAGATGTTGCTTATCTCTTAGCAGCTTTATTTCTGATTAGCTTAGAAAGTAACTATAATAGGCTGTCATAGTACCTAACAAAATGACTGGCTTGCATAACTATTAGTTTGCATCTATTAATTATCCTAAACAGTTTATGATAATTAGTAGTAAAAGGCAGAAACATCACATTTCATTTTTTTCTTTACCTCCTAACCCTTCCACCCCAATTTTTTGGAGTGGCTGGTCCTTATAAAACAATCCCTCATCTCAGTTGAGAGGTCATATGAGGGCCAAGAGACTTCGCATTCATTGGGGATCTACGAGGCAGGAACAACAGTGAATAGTGTCTCATTGCTCGGGAGAGAGAACTAAAAAACAAACAAACAAATAAGCAGAAAAACAGATAAAAAAGAATAACAGAAAAAAATATATAAAAATAAATAAAAAATAAAATAAAAAGTCTATCTCCAAGTTCCCTTTGGTGTGTTAGTTGTAGTATCGATACCTTCTACTATATAGCTAAAATCCTACTATAAGTGAATAGATGCCATATGCATCCTTCTGAGTCTGGGTTAGCTCACTCAGGATGAGTTTTTCTAGTTCCATCCATTTGGCTGCAAATTGCATAATTTCATTGTTCCTGATAGCTGAATAATATTCCATTGTGTAGACGTACCACAGTTTTTAACCAATTCCTCGGTTGAGCAACATCTGGGTTGTTTCCAGTTTCTAGCTATTACAAATGAGGCTGCTATAAACATAGATAAGGAAACTTCCTTATGATTCCATGAAGAGGCATTTGGGTGTATACACAAAAGTGGTATGGCTGGGTCCAGAGGCAAAGCTATTCCAAGTTTTCTAAGATATCCCCAGACTGACCTCCATAGTGGTCACACAAGCCTGCACTCCCATCAGCAAACGAGTAGGGTACCCCTTTCTCCACACCCTCGCCAGCATGTGCTGTCATTTGAGCTTTTGATCTTAGCCATTCTGACAGGTGTGAGATGGAATCTCAGAGTCCCCTTGAGTTGCATTTCTCTGATGATTAAGGATCTTGAGCATTTCTTCAAGTGTCTCTCAGCCATTAGGGATTCCTCCTTTGTGAATTCTCTATTTAGCTCTGTCCCCCATTTTTGATTAGATTATTTGGTTTCTTGGCATTTAATTTCTTGAGTTTTTGTAGATTTTGGATATTAGCCCTCTGTCAGATGTGAGGTTTGTGAAGATTTTCTCCCAGTCTGTAGGCTGCCATTTTGTTCGAATGACAGTGTCTTTTGCCTTACAGAAGCTTTTCAGTTTCATGAGATCCCATGTATTGGTTGCTGATCTCAGGTCCTGAGCTGTTGGTGTTCTGTTCAGGAAGTGGTCACCTGTGCCAATGAGTTCGAGGGTTTTTCCCACTTTTTCTTCTAGTAGATTTAGTGTGACCGGCCTTATGCTAAGGTTTTTGATCCACTTGGACTTAAGTTTTGTACAAGGTGATAAGTATGGGTCTTATTTCATTCTTTTACAAGTGGACATCCAGTTGGACCAGCACCATTTGTTGAAGATGCTGTCCTTCTTCCATTGTGCCATTTTGGCTTCTTTGTCAAAAATTAGGTGGCCATCAGTGTGTGGGTCTATTTCTAGGTCTTCAATTCGATTCCATTGATCTACTGGTCTGTTTCTATACCAATACCATGCTGTTTTTACAACTATTGCTCTGTAGTACAGCTTGAAATCTGGGATGGTGATACCTCCAGATTTTTTTTATTGTACAGGATTGATTTAGCTATTCTGGGCTTTTTGTTGTTCCATATGAAATTGAGAATAGCTATTTCCAAGTCTATAAAGAACTGTGTTGGTATTTTGATAGGAATTGCATTGAATCTATATATTGCTTTTGGTAGGATGGCCATTTTTATTTTATTGATCCTACCTATTCATGAGCATGGGAGATCTTTCCATCTTCTTCTTTTTTTTTTTTTTTTTTTGGTTTTTCGAGACAGGGTTTCTCTGTTTAACAGCTCTGGCTGTCCTGGACTCGCTTTTTAGACCAGGCTGGCCTCGAACTCGCAAAGATCCGCCTGCCTCTGCCTCCCAAGTGCTGGGATTAAAGGCGTGCGCCACCACCGCCCGGCGATCTTTCCATCTTCTAAAGGCCTCTTCCATTTCTTTCTTCAAGGGCTTGAAGTTATTGTTGTACAGGTCCTTTACTTGCTTGGTTAGAGTTACGCCCAGGTATTTTATGTTGTTTGTGGCTATTGTGAAGGGGGTTGTTTCCATTATTTCTTTCTCAGCCCATTTGTTTGTTGTATAAAGAAGGGCTTCTGATTTTTTTGAATTAATTTTGTATCCAGCCACTTTGCTGAAGGTGTTTATCAGCTGTAAGAGTTCTCTGGTGGATTTTTTGGGGTCGCTTATGTATACTATCATATCATCTGCAAATAGGGATAATTTGACTTCTTCGTTTCCGTTGTTTATCCCCTTGATGTCGTTTAGTTGTCTTATTGCTCTAGCAAGAACTTCAAGTACTATATTGAAGAGATATTGTAAAAGTGGACATCCTTGTCTTGTCCCTGAGTTTAGAGGAAATGCTTCAAGTTTCTCACCATTTATTTTGATGATGGCCACTGGCCTGCTGTATATTGCCTTTATTATTTCTAGGTACGGCCCTTATATGCCCGTTCTCTCCAGAACTTTCCGCATGAAGGGGTGTTGGTTTTTGTCAAATGCTTTTTCTGCATCTAGTGAGATTATCATTTGTTTTTTTTTCTTTCTTCTTGTTTATATGGTGAATGACATTGATAAACTTTCGTATGTTGAACCATCCCTGCATTCCTGGGATAAAGCCTACTTGATCATGGTGTATACTTTTGATATGTTCTTGAATTCGGTTTGCTAGTATTTTATTAAGTATTTTTGCATCTATGTTCATGTGGGAGATTTGTCCTAAGTTCTCTTTCTTTGTTGGGTCTTTGTGTGGTTTAGGAATCAGGGTGACAGTGGCCTCATAGAATGAGTTTGGCAATGTTCTTTCAGATTCTATTTTGTGAAAGAGTTTGAAAAGTACTGGTGTTAGCTCCTCTTTGGAGGTCCGGTAGAATTCCATGCTAAAGCCATCTGGCCCTGGGCTTTTTTTGGTTGGGAGATTTTTAATGACTGTTTCTATTTCCTTAGGGGTTATAGGGCTGTTTAATCTGTTTATCTGATCTTGATTTAGCTTCGGTAGGCAGAATCTATCAAGAAAATTGTCCATTTTACTTAAGTTTTCAAATTTGGTGGAGTATAGATTTTTAAAGTAGGATCCAAATATTCTCTGGATTTCCTCAAAGTCTGTTGTTATTTCTCCCTTTTCATTTGTGATTTTGTTGATTTGTGTTTTCCCCCTCTCTCTTTTAGTTAATTTGGCTAAGGGTCTGTCTATTTTGTTGATTTTCTTGAAGAACCAACTCTTCGTTTCATTGATTCTTTGTATAGTTCTTTTTGTTTCTAAGTTGTTGATTTCAGCCCTAAGTTTGATGATCTCCTGCCTTTTGCTCCTCTTGGGAGTGTTTGCTTCTATTTTTTTTTCCAATTCACCCAGTTTAGCTGTTAATTCACTAATATGAGCTGTCACAATTTTCTTTTTGAAGGCACTTAGTGCTATGAACTTTCCTCGAAGCACTGCTTTCATTGTGTCCCATAGGTTTGGGTATGTTTTGTCTTCATTTTCGTTGGATTTTAAGAAGTCTTTGATTTCCTTCTTTATTTCTTCCCTGACCCAGTGGTCCTCTAGTAAAGAGTTGTTCAATTTCCATGTGTGTGTAGACTTTCTGTTGATTATTTTGCTGTTGAAGTCCAGATTTATTCCTTGGTGGTCTGATAAGATACAAGGGGTTATTACAATTTTCTTGTATCTGTTGAGGCTATCTTTGTGTCCAACTACATGGCCTATTTTGGAGAAGTTTCCATGAGGTGCTGAGAAGGAGGTGTATTCTTTTGTATTTGGGTGAAACGTTCTGAAGATATCTGTTAGGTCCATTTGGTTCATGATCTCTGTTAGACTCATTATTTCTCTCTTTGGCTTCTGTCTTGATGATCTGTCCATAGTTGTGAGTGGGGTGTTGAAGTCTCCCACTATTAAAGTGTTTGGATCGATGTGCAATTTAAGTTTTAGAAGCGTTTCTTTTATAAATGTAGGTGCCTTTGTATTTGGGGCATAGATGTTCAATATTGAGATGACCTCTTGGTGTATATTTCCTTTAATGAGTATGTAATGCCCTTCTCTGTCTTTTTTTTATTAACTTCAATTGGAAGACTATTTTGTTTGATATTAGGGTGGCTACTCCAGCTTGTTTCCTGGGTCCATTTGCTTGGAAAACCTTTTCCCAGCCCTTTACTCTGAGATAGTGTTTATCTTCAATAGTGAGATGTGTTTTTTGTATACAACAAAAAGATGGGTCTTGTTTACGGATCCAGTCTGTAAGTCTGTGTCTTTTTATTGGCGAGTTGAGTCCATTGATGTTGATGGATATTAGTGACCAGGGGTTGTTATTTCCCATTATTTTGGTATAGCTGGTCGTCTTGTGTTTCTTTTTTTTTTTTTTTTTCTGCTGTGGAGGTTTCTATTTCTTATGTTTTCTTGGGTGTAGTTATCTTCTCTGTGTTGGAATTTTCCTTCTAGGATCTTCTGTAGGGCTGGGTTTGTGGAGATATATCGTTTGAATTTGATTTTGTCATGGTATATCTTGTTTTCTCCGTCTATGTTGATAGAGAATTTTACTGGGTATAGTAGTCTGGCTGGGCACCTATGTTCTCTCAGGGCTTGTAGGACATCTGTCCATGCCCTTCTAGCTTTTAAAGTTTCTAAGGAGAAATCAGGTGTAATTCTGATGGGTCCGCCATTGTATGTGACTTGGCCCTTTTCTCTTACAGCTTTTAATATCCTTTCTTTGTTCTCTACATTTGGAGTTTCTATTATTATGTGGCGAGAGGAGTTTCTTTTCAGATCTAATCTGTTTGGTGTTCTGTAAGCCTCTTGGATTTTTACTGGCTTCTCTTTCTTTAGGTTTGGGAAGTTTTCTTCTATGATTTTGTTGAAGATATTTCCTGGACCATGGAGTCAGGAGTCTTCTCTTTCCTCTATGCTTATAATTCTTAGGTTCTGTCTTTTCATTGAGTCCTTGATTTCTTGGATACTGTGGGTGAGATATTTTTTACCTTTCTCATTTTCTTTCCATGTTGTATTGTTTTCTTCCATCGAATCTTCCATGCCTGAGATCCTGTCTTCCATCTCTTGAATCCTGTTTTTGGTACTCAAATCCATATTTCCTGTTCTCTTCCCTTGATTCTCATTTCCACTTTTAACTCTGACTTTGTTTTCTTTATTGTTTCCATTTCCATTTTCATTTCTTGAGTGATATTATTTGTTTTGTACATTTCCTGCTCCAGTTTGCTTGTCTTTGCCTGGAAGTCTTCCATTGACCTCTCTTTTTCTTGTTCAAGTTGACTCACCTTGTTCTGAAGTTCTCTAATGGTGTTTTCCATCACTTTCGTATGTGCAATTGTGGCTTCTTTGAATTCCTTCATAGATTTAAGTTCTTCTTGAAGTGACTCTATCACTTTCCATAATGTAGAATTGTCATCGTTTTCATGTGTTTCAGCTGTGGTGAATTGGTTCAGGCTGGATGGAATAGTGTTGCTTTCTTTTGTTGGAGTCATTTCGCTTTGTTTTTTTTTTTTTTTTTTTGGTCTGGGGTCTCTGGCCATGAGGAATTTTTTAGCTGTCTTCTTGACTTGGGTCCAAAGGGGCCGCTTTGGTGTAGGAGTCGAGTTGCCTTACTCCACCCCTATAAAGTGAGTCATTCAGCCCCGCCTCCTAGGTGGAGACCTAATTAATCCAGGGGGTGGAGCTGTGTACAAGTAAGCTCTGGTTCCCCGCTGGAAGGGCCAGTACTAGTAAAAAAGTCCAATATATAACAGTTTCAAATATCTTGCAGTTTGCCCAGGGTTGGCTTCTGTGGTGGGTGAATCTGCCTTCACCCCCAATAGCCTTGCCGCTCCTGCGGCCTGGAAACTGGTCAGTGACGTCACCACAGTGGGTTGCAATCTACACTCTGAAGGCACTTTGCAGCTGAGCTATGCTCACTTCCAAGGGTCGCAACTTTTCGCCAGATAGCTGGATCTTCTGTGGGAGATCTGGGGGTGCCCAGCAGGGTGGAGATTATTTCTGCATGGGATCTGAATCTGCCCACTGGGTATTAGATTGGAACTTACCCAGCGTGTCTCTCCTGGTGGGGAAGGGGGGAATCCCGATTCCTGGATTCAGCGGCTTCCTTGTGTGTCTGAGAGTGGGAGGGAGCATCCTGCCCAGGGACCCCCAGTGGTCTCTGGGTAGTTGGGTGAGATCCAGAGGAGTAGAGCCATTTTTACAGCATCCTGCAACACTCACTGCCCTGTGAGTGTTAACCCCAAAATCAAAATACCTCCGCGCAGGCCGCCGCCATCTAGGATCCCCCAGTTTTTTTTTTTTTTTATCCATTTTTTCAGTTAAAGGACACCTGGGTTGTTTCCAGTTTCTGGCTATTACAAATAAAGCTTCTATGAACATTGTCGAGGCAATGTCCTTGTGGTTTCATTTTGAATCATTTGGATATATGCCCAAGAGGGGTATGGCTGGGTCTTGAGGTAGAACTATTCCCAATTTTCTAAGATATATCCAGATTGATTTCCAAAGTGGTTGTACAAGTAGGCACTCCCACCAGCAATGGGGGAGTATTCCTCTTTCTCCACATCCTCACCAGCATGTGCTATCATTTGAGTTTTTTATCTTAGCCATTCTGACGGGTATGAGATGGAATCTCAGAGTTGCTTTAAGTTGCATTTTCCTGATGACCAAAGATGTTGAACATTTCTTCAAGTGCCTCTTTGCCTTTAGAGATTCCTCTTCTGTGGATTCTCAGTTGAGCTCTGTACCCCATTTTTGATGGGATTATTTGATTTTTTGGTGTTTAATTTCTTCACTTCTTTATATATTTTGGATATTAGCCCTCTGTCAGATGTTGGGTTGGTGAAGATCCTTTCCCAATCTGTAGGCTGCTGTTTTGTTCTAAGGACAGTGTCCTTTGCCTTACAGAAGCTTTTCAATTTTATAAGGTTCCATGTATTGATTGTTTGTTTTAGCGCCTGAGCTATTGGTGTTCTGTTCAAGAAGTTGCTACCAGTGCCAATGAATTCCAGGCTTTTTTCCCACTTTCTCTTCTATTGATGTTAGAGTGTCCAGATTTATGTTGAGGTCTTTGATCCACTTAGACTTAAGTTTTGTACAGGGTGATAAGTGTGGATCTATTTGCATTTTTCTACATATTGACATCCAGTTATAACAGAACTACTTATTGAAGATGCTTTCCTTTTTCCATTGTATGGTTTTGACTTCTTTTTCAAAAATTAAGTGACCGTAGGTGTGTGAGTTTATTTCTGGGTCTTCAATTTGATTCCATTGGTCAACTGGTCTGTTTCTATACCAGTACCATGCTGTTTTTACTACTACTGCCCTGTAGTACAGCTTGAAATCCGGGATGGCGATACCTCCAGATATTCTAATATTGTACATGATTGATTTAGCTATTCTGGGTTTTTCTGTTATTCCATATGAAGTTGAGAATTGTTTTTTCCAGATCTGCAAAGAACTGTGTTGGTATTTTGATAGGACTTGCATTGAATCTGTATATTGCTTTTGGCAGGATGGCTATTTTTATTATGTTGATCCTACCTATCCATGAGCAAGGGAGATCTTTCCATCTTCTGACATCTTCTTCAATTTCTTTCTTCAGGGACTTGATGTTCTTGTCATACAGGTCTTTCACTTGCTTGGTTAGAGTTACCCCCAGGTATTTTATATTATTTGTGGCTATTGTGAAGGGGGTTGATTCCATTATTTCTTTCTCAGCCCATTTATCTTTTGTGTAAAGAAAGGCTACTGATTTTTTGAATTGATTTTGCATACAGCCACCTTACTGAAGGAGTTTATCAGCTGTAGGAGTTCTCTGGTGGAATTTTTGGGGTCACTTATGTATAGTATCATATCATCTGCAAATAGGGATACTTTGACTTCTTCCTTTCCAATATATATCCCCTTCATGTCCTTTAGCTGTCTTATTGCTCTAGCTAAAACTTCACGTACTATGTTGAAGAGATATGGAGAGTGGGCAGCCTTGCCTAGTTCCTGATTTTAGAGGAAATGTTTTAAGTTTCTCTCCATTTAGTTTGATATTGGCTATTGGCTTATTGTAAATTGCCTTTATTATGTTTAGGTATGGTCCTTGTATGCCTGATCTCTCCAAGTCTTTTAACATTAGGGGTGCTGGATTTTGTGAAAAGTTTTTTCAGTGTTCAATGAGATGATCATGTGGTTCTTCTCTTTCAGCTTGTTTATGTGGTGGATTGCATTGATGTATTTTCTAATGTTGAACCACCCTGCATCCCTGGGATGAAGCCTACTTGATCATGGTTATGATACCTTTGATGTGATCTTGGATCCGGTTTGCAAGTATTTTATTAAGTATCTTTGCATCCATGTTCATAAGGGAAATTAGTCTTAAATTTTCTTTCGCCTTTGGGTCTTTGTGAGGTTTAGGTATCAGGGTGACTGTGGCCTTATAGAATGTGTTTGGCAGTATTCCTTCTGTTTCTATGTTGTGGAAGAGTGTGAAAAATATTGGTGTTTCCTCTTCTTTGAATGTCTGGTAGAATTCTGTGCTGAAACCATCTGGGCCTGGGCTTTTTTTGGTTGGAAGACTTCTAATGACTTCTTCTATTTCCTTAAGGGTTATAGGACTGTTTAATTTGTTTACCTGTTCTTGATTTAACCTTGGTAGGTGGAATCTATCAAGAAAATTGTCCATTTCATTGAGATTTTCCAATTTTGTGGAGTACAAGTTTTAGAAGTAGGACCTAATGATTCTTTGTATTTCCTTAATGCCCGTTTTTATTCACCCTTTTCATTTCTGATTTTGTTGATTTGGGTATTTTTCCTTTGCCTTTTAGTTAGTTTAGCTAAGGGCTATTTTGTTGATTTTCTCAAAGAACCAACTATTGGTCTTGTCAATTCTTTGTATTGTTTTTTTTTTTTGTTTCTAAATTGTTGATTTCAGCCCTGAGTTTGATAATTTCTTCTCATCTGCTCCTCCTAGGAGTGTTTGCCTCTTTTTCTTCTAGCTCTTTCAGGTGTGCTTTTAGGTGGCTACTGTGGGAACTCTCCAGTTTCTTTTTGAAGGCACTTAGTGTTATAAACTTTCCTATTAGCACTGCTTTCAATGTGTCCCATAAGTTTGTCTATGTTGTGCCTTCATTTCATTGAGTTCTAAGAAGACTTTAATTTCTTTTTTTATTTCTTCCCTGACTCAGAGGTCATTGAGTAGAGAATTGTTCAGTTTCCATGTTGTCGCAGGCTTCCTGTTGTTTTTGTTATTGTTGAAGTCTATTTGGAGTTCTGTAAGCTTTTTGTACAGTTATAGGCATCTCTTTTTTTTAGATTTGGGAAATTCTCTTCAATGATTTTGTTGAAGATATTTTCTGGTCCACCGAGCTGTGAGTTTTCTCTTTCTTCTATTCCTATTATTCTGAGATTTCATCTTTTCATAGTGTCCTTGATTTCCTGGAGGTTTTGTGTCAGGACTTTTTTAGATTTGATATTTTCTTTGACCGATGTATCAATTTCTTGAATTTTATCCTCTGAGCCTGAAATTCTTTCTTACATCTCTTGTATTCTGCTGGTGATGCTAGTGTCTGTAGTTCCTTTTCTTTTCTTAAGGTTTTCCAGTTCTATGGATGTCTCAGATTGGATTTTCTTTATTGCTTTAACTTCCATTTTCAGTCTTTTATTCCTTTAAGTGCTTTATTCATTTCCATCACCTCTCTTGCAGTATTTTGTTGTTGCTCTCTGAGATATTTGATTTCCTCCTTTAGGCCTTCTATTATTAATATAAGTGTAGGATTAAGGTCATTTTCATTTGTTTCAATTGTTTTAGGATGTCCAGAGTTGTCTGTAGTATTATAGCTAAATTCTGGAGACATCATATTGCTTTGTTTTTTTGTTTTGTTTTGGTTTGGTTTGGTTTTTTCCATGTTCTTGCACTGACCTTTTGTCATCTGATTGACCCTGGTGTTGTCTGTTTGTTTCTTTTGTCAGTTGACTTTGGTGCTCAGGAAAACTCCCTGTTCTGGGGGTTGGTGATCCTGAGATGCTGGTGTCCACCTCTAGATGATTGGTAGTTCCTGTAATATACTGGCTCTCAGAGAGTGACTGCCACTCTCCTCGACTGGTTGTGACCCAATTGGACCAATATAGAGATGGATTTGTGAGGGGGCTATCCTCTGAGGACCTGAGAGCTGGCAGGACTCCTCGGAAAGGCAGGTAGAGCTGTGGTTAGGCCTGTGTTCTCCCCTCACTGACACAATCGTTCTGGTTCAGCAGCTAGGCTGACAGTGCAGGTAGTGAGCTCCACCCAAGACAGGTGCCAGCCTCAGTGTGCCCATTGCAGACTGCTTGAAATGCGAGGGTGCTAGGGTTAGTGACCTGCCCCAGTATTTGTGGAGAACACACAATCATTGGCTCTGTTTGCAGTCAGTCTTGGCTCCTAATTGCTTTGCTGTGATTGGGTTAGGTCTCTGCCATTCAGCTACAGTGCACATTGTGCCACCATGTTGGGAACTCCAGAAAGAAAATCTTACTTACCTTTGCTCTTGTGTTCTGGCTGTTTTTCCCTGTTGGGTATACAGGTCCATGTGCTGGATATCAGACAAATAGGCATGGCCACTGATCTGTGGCTAGTGCTGTGGGCTAGATCTGCTTGTGGGCTAGATCTGCTCGATCCAGCACTCCTCTCTAGCAGGGTGACCGAGCTGGCTGATCTCAGGAGGGTATTCCCAGGAACTACGTGAGTTGTTTCACATGGTGACCAGTCTCAGTATTCACCAAGGAAATTCAGACACTTTCTGTGTTTCACAGAGAGCTACTGGTACCTCACATTCACTCCACAGTGACTAATCTCATTCACCTACTACTCAGATACAATGCTCTATGGTCGGCACCATCTTGGATCCTGGGGTCTTGATTTTTTTCATTTTCTAAGAAGAATTGTGTTGGATTTTTGATGTGGATTGCAATGAATCTGTAGATGTTTTGTGGTAGGATGGCACTTTTCAGACACTAATTCTACCAATGAGAATGAGAGGTATCTCTACCATCTTATGTCTTCTTTAATTTCTTTCTTCATTTTTTGTTTTGTTTTCTGAGGCAGGGTCTTTTGGTGCATCCTTGTCCTGGACTCATTTTGTAGCCCAGGTTGGCCTTGAACTCACAGAGATCCACCTGCCTCTGCTTCCCAAGTGCTGGGATTAAAGCCGTGAACCACCATGCCCAGCCATTACAGACAGCTGGGATGTGTGCTGGGATTGAACCCGGGTCCTTTGGAAGAACAGCCAGTGTTCTTAACTGCTAAGCCATCTCTTCAGCCCCTCTTCAGTGTTTTTAAAGCTTTCATTGTGTAGGTCTGTCATTGATTTCTCAGTTTTGTTATATATTTGAAACGATTGTGAATGGGATTTTTTTCCTGATTCTATTCTCAGTCTATTTGTCTTTAATATATAGAAAGGCTACCAATTTTTGTATGTTAATTTTGTAACCTGCCAATGTTTATTAACTCTCAGAGATTCCTGGTGGAGTTTTTTGGATCACATGTATAGAATCATGCAATCCGTAAAGAGTGATACTTTGATTTCTTCCTTTCCTACTTGTATCTCCTTTATTTCCATTTCTTATGTTATTCTTATAGGGCTTCAAGTGCTATATAAAATATGAGTGACAAAAGTATATGCCTTTGTCTGGTTGCAATCTTAGAATACTTTGAGTTTACTCCATTTAACATTATCATGACTATTGTTTTTTTTTAATTAAAAAGCCTATATTGAGATATGTTCCCTCCATTCCTAATATCTCCAAGATTTTTTGTCATGAAAATTGGATTTGTCAAATGTCTTTTATATATCAATGACATGATCATGTAATTTCTGTTCTGGAGTCCATTAATACGTGATTTATTGATTTTTATTTGCATATGGTGAACCATATCGATATCGTTAGAATGAAACCAATTCAGTCATTATGTGTTGGATGTGTTCTTGTATCTGATTTTCAAATACTTTATTGAGGATTTTTGCATCTATATTTATCAGGAGTATTGTTACCAAGGTATCCCTTAACTAGACCGAAATGCTTGTGGATTGGTAAAGGGCATGGAACATGGACCACTCTGGAGACAGTTTCAGGAAACAGTGTCTGCTTGATTGTACATGAAAAACTATTTATATGGTGAAACCTATTGACTGTGATTGGTTAGCACCTTACCTTGGACTGGACAGTGATGCTCATACATATCACCAGGGTCTCTTTGTGGAAGAAGCACATTAAAGCAGATGTGGAGAAGTCAGCAGGCCAGCTACAGCTACTCACACTACTTCAGAATTCAGTGTTCTGACCTCTGAAAATATTCAGGAGCATGGAGGACCAGGAGGACCATGTTTCTTATTTAGAAATACAGTGTGCCAGGTAGACTAGCTGCCATATCATATCTGAACTTTTTCCAAAAGGGAGATTGTTTTATAGCCCTCCTTTTTGTTTTGGTATTAGTGTATGTTAGTTCTGTAAAACTAGTTTGGAAGTTTTTCTTCCATTTCTATGTTATGAAATAGTTTGAGTAGTAACACACACATTACCATATATTCATATATACAGTTAAGGAAACAGAGATCATGAATTTTACTGAGTGTTGGGGGCAATACCAGGAAGGAGATTAGGGGAAGCAAGAGAAGGGGAAATGTAACAAGGTGGCTTTTATTATTTTTGTTACTATATTATACACTCTACTTATTTTCTTATGCTTAATACCTTTACCCCCCTTCCAACTCCCCAACACTATGCAGGAGAGAAACAAGGTTAGAGAGAAAGGGACATAGGTCTCTTTGAGCTACTTCCTGCTTATTAGGGTCATTGAATTCTTTGGAGGTAATATAGGTCTCAGTAGTAATCCAGCAAACCAGGATACAGGAGCAGGAAGAACAGGCAGCACTTTGGGGAAGTACCAGCAGCTGGGAGGGCAGCAACCTCTTTCTTCTTTGTAGCCACTTCTTTGTAGAGTCCCTTTTTTCCCTACTTCTTTGTAGAGCCCTTTCTCCTACTTCTTTGTAGAGTCCCATTCTCCTTGGGGCTCTGGTTTTTTAATTCCTCTTTCCCAATTCCTCAGGGTTTACATTTTGCAGCTGGTTAAGCCAGGCCCCTGCTAGCTCATGAGACAGTTACTACTTTACACCTGTGTCTTAATCAGCCTCGCACCTGGGTTTAGACAAAAACATTCTCATAATTGGTTTTAATAAATTCATACCACATTTCCCCCTTTTAGTTCAAAATGGTGTGTGTGCTACATATAAAGATATTTATCAGATCTATCAAGAATTATATTTATAATGCTCAGTCCATTTGTATTTAGCAACCTTGGAGAAAGCACCTATTATTAATACCTAGCTTACAGTTCTGTACCTATATCATTTTCTATTTTTATTTGCATTTATCCATCTGTACCATCTTTTAAAGCTAAAACATTTCTTAAACTTATACAACTAAGCTTAATTTTAGGATTATAACTATTTAGGCTCCAACCCCATCAGAGGCTTTAGAAGGAAATTAAATTATTAGGAAGTATAGAGCAAGCAAATTCCAAAACTATAGTAATGACAGAGGTTGCTGGCTACATGAACAGTCATTTATGGTTTCTGTGTGTCATTGGGGCATCCAGTCTTCAGTCTATTGGTCCAGAATATCTGACAAACTTTTCTTTGAAGCAGAAATAATAAAGGACTGGCCTACCTTATCTCTGTAATGTTGGTCAGTCGACTTTTCAGTGTCCTGCTTGTTCACAGATTGGACAGACAGCCTGGTATCAGAAGTTTTTTGTCTGGTGACTATCTTGCCACAATTGTTTCTTTAATGCCCATCATCTTTTATCAAGTAGATTGGGGGTGCTGTCAGGAGCAGATGTCTTATTAAAACATCTTAAATGCCATTTTCTGTAGGTTTCTGAGGTTTTTGAAAACCATCAATCATATGTCTTTCTAAATAGACAAATATTGCTTGTTTTTTTAATCTATGTATTATCTACTTAACTTCAAAAACATTTACAAGAGACTAAATACAGCATATTTCTGCAATTAACTAAACTAATATCTAACAAAACTATAAGTTCTTAAATCCTATAGTTTTCAATTGTACTTTTCAAATGAACTGGAACTAAAAGTTGCATTTTTAAATGAGTAATAAAGACAATGATTTTGTATCAGTAGTTTTGTTTTTATAACCTGGTAGCTCTAGGCTGCTCTATCTTGGTAACAACTCTCAGCTGCTCTTGTCTGAAATGGCTCACACATTTTGTTGTGGGACCTTGAGGTAGGCTCCAAAGTTTCTTCTTTAGTGCAAAAGATTACCATGTATACCCTCTTGGACATATATTAATTTGTTCAATGCTGATATCTCCCAAAAAGTTTCCAAATTGCAGGAAATCCAGAGTTTCTGACACTAGAAATGGCTTTTGTGCTGTTATTGTATTTCCCAGAGTTAGCATGCAGACCATTTTGATATCTGGCTTGAAAAGTATCATATTTCTCACCATGTTCGATATTTTGGTCTCTGAGGCTGTTGGACTTACAATTTCTTTGTAAATGGCCAAACTTAGCACAATTAAAACACTAAATGTTTTGATACCTGAGGCTTTTGGTAGTTACTGTGAAAGCTAACAGTGGTAACCCCAGGCTGCTCCCCTGGGGGTGCAGTTAGTTTGAGATTAACCCTTTCTCTCTGATCAGGATATTTCTCTTTTACCAGATCTAAACCTGTGTGTTCTTCTATCTCCAGCTTTTTTCTTTTTAATCCCTTCAACTTCTATTCACAAACTCTGAAGTTGCATAGTCATTTCTTCAATCCTTTTATCATACTCCTTATCCATTTGCAATGTTTCAAACTGTTTAAGCATTCTCTCCATCTTTTTTGAAATATCATATAGGAGGAAAAACAACAGCATACAAAAAATCTGTTCTTGGTACAAAGCGGGAGAGAACCAAGTAGCAGCAACAATCATAGCCTTTTGCTGACTTTCTGAAATACACTGTTCACTCCTTCACAGCATTAGATATGAAATTTCCCATTAGGCCTTGCCTTACGTCTGGGTGCCACTTGTAGCAAGAGACTTTTATTATTATATTATACACTCTACTTATTTTACTATACTTAATACCTCTTGCTCCCTTCCACCCCTTGTTCTTCCCTACCTCCCAACCCTAGGTAGGAGAGAAAGAAGGTTAGAAGGAGAAGGGTCAGAGGTTTCTTTGAGCTATTCCTGGCTAATTAGGGTTGTTGGGTTCTTTGGGGTATAATATCAGTCTCAGTAGAAGTCCAGCAAACCAGTTTACAGCAGCATGAAGAACAAGCAAGACTGGGGGAGCACCAGCAGCTGGGAGAGCAGCAACCTCTTTCTTCTTTGTAGCCCTTTCTCTTCTTTATAGCTCTCTTTTCTCCTACTTCTTTGTAGAACCCCTTGTCTTCTTGGTAGCCCCCTCTCTTCTACTTCTTTGTAGAGCCCCTTTTTTCTTTGTAGCCCCCTTCTGGGAGCCCTGGCTTTTTCTTTGTAGAGTCCCCTTCTCCTCAGGGCACTGTTTTTTTTATTCCGCTCTCCCCAAGTCCTCAGAGTTTACATGTTGCAGCTGGTTAAGCCATGCCCCTGCTAGCTCATGAGACAGTTAATACTTTGCACCTGTGTCTTAAGCAGTCTCACACTTGGAATTAAACAAAAACATGTTTTAATAAACTAATACCACAAGGAAATGTAGAAATAATTAATTAAATTGTTTAACAGTATTTATATTTCATTGGTTCGGCGGTTGTTAATCCTTAACCCACCATTATAAATGAGCACAGAGACACATGATGAATTTTAACAAGCCTTGGCCTGAATTGTGTAATCCTAGCCTATCTAAGCTAGCTCATAATTCTGTTCTTCAAATATGACCCCATATATACATACGTCCCCTTGGATTGCTATTATCCATTCTAGCTGATGTTCCTGGCCATGTGGAGTGGTGAGGTTCTTTTTTCTAACCCAGTGTGTGTGTCTGCCTTCTTCCTGCTCCTGGCTGGAATAATTAATCCTCCGCTAAAGTGCAGGCTTCCTGTTCTAATCTCAGGAAGTCCCACCTTTCTCTGTCTTTGCCCAATCTCAGGCCTCAGCATTTATTTACCCAATCAGAGAAAATGTAACAGATAGCAAACAGGACCAATTAACATTTAGAATGCTTAACAATACCCCATCAAGGAAATGATGTAATTATATTATAATCACCCAAATAGAGCAATAGGGGAGCAATATAGATAAGGAATAGCTAAAGGCTGGCAAGAATCTGGGTAGAGATATAATGGAATCATTGGCAGATAAATAGTTATTAACAGGGGCTGGAGAGATGGCTCAGAGGTTGGGAGCATTGGCTTCTCTTCCAGAGGTCCTGAGTTCAGTTCCTGGCAACCACATGGTGGCTCATAACCATCTATGATGAGATCTGGTGCCCCTCTCTGGCCTGCAGGCAGGCATGCAGACAGAACAATGTATACACACTAAATAAATAAAATCTTTGAAAAAAAAGTTGTAATGGGGAAAGATGGGAGGACATTTAAGAAAGTGAGATCACTGGTTTGCTTGTTGATTTCCTCACCTTGACTGATCTATGCTTTGTTTCTTTAGTCCTGGTCTTGGCTATGCTCCACATTGCTTTTAAATGAATTATTATTATTATTATTATTATTATTATTATTATTATTATTTATCTTGTGTACTCCTAGATCACCCTGTACATGGTGTTTTCTTGACTGTGTTATGTGGGCTGTAAATAGTTGAGGCAAACTCTGCCCAGTCATGGTTGCTGTATTCCCACAGGGTGGGGAACAACTATGAAGTACCCAAAGCTCTATTTAGAATTTGTTCTTATCTTCTAAAGCTTATCCTTTTCTTGTTGGGGTGCTGATGATAGCTCTGGGATTATTTCTCTGGGGGAAAAACCATGCTGCTTTCCTTGCAGTTGCAGCATCAAGTCCATTCTGATGATAGAAAAAGTTCTTGCAGCTGATGGTAGAGAAGTTATTCTAGGGTGTTGATGAAGTCAATTCTGAGAGTTGCAGAAGTGCCTAATAGGGGTGATAAAATAATCCTAGTCTCTTTAGTTGTAATCTTGCAATCAGCTACCTGATCCAATATCCCTTCTATTTCATTATCTACTTGGGAGGCCCCAATTTTAATTCTTATTTTAAAGTTGGAAAGAAACATATGACACCAACAGTAGTCATTTTGTGATACTGCCATTTGTGATATTTTCTTTCATTGGTAAAATAGAAATATTTTGTAATTTTGATTTTTAAAGTTGGATAAATGTAATATAGGACCCCTTAAATATTTAAGCAAGAAACATGGGCTTTTACAAAATCCTATGAATGTTGTTATTAGAGGCTAATGCTCACTATATAATTTGACTAAGAAGAGTCAATCCACATCTTTGTGTATCCCACAGAAGACTAATGGAGTTAAATTTAGTTTATGATAGTTAGGAGTCAGAATATGCTATGAGGGATTTTCAAGTCTTTAATTTTTGGTATGTAAATGTGAGAAACATCTAGTTTCTAACAAAGGTTGCTAGTGTACCAAGATCCAATATACTATAACCCTCCTTTATTTTATGCCTCTTGTATGTGCCTGTTTTCCCTACCCCTGAACATTCTTGAGATTTGACTCTGTAGAGAGCTGCGATGTGCCGCGCCCTAAAGATGGCGCTGGTCTCCGCCTTCCACCAGCCCGACGGTGAGCGCTCTCGGTGGTAAACAAGTCCATATTTGGTTAAGACCGCTGATCTGGCTTGCTTCCGCATACGTGGGCCTCTAAGATAGCACCACGTGGCTTTACTTGATTGGCTGTTCATATAGTATTTAGCCTGTGGGTTGGGTCTGCCCGGGCATTCGGAAGACTGTTTTCAAGGGACCTGAATAAACTGCTGGAGAAGAGCTTTTGTGAGTTGCATCATCCTTGCTGGTCGAGGGGGACGCGACATGACTCTCTATTATACCTTCCTCTTTGTACCAGTTATGAATGAGCAAACCACATCAGATTGTGAGGTTCAGATCCCACCAATAAGATTAGAATAAAAACTAAATATTTATTCTGGAAACATATGAGTGATCATGGGCCCAAACCACAAGTTTAATTACCTCAAATACCATATTTCAACATAGTAACAGTTTTGTGAAGATTTTTTATTAAACAGAACAAAGGCAATTATAAATGAAGTTATATAAAAATGGATTGGTGAAAATATCAGGTGTGTATGTGGGTTACAGCAAAGCAGGAAAATCTTTGCGATAGTTCTTAGATGTCTTTTGATGACCTTTTTAGATTTACATTATAGTCATATGGATGAGTATTATTTAAACAGAGAGGTGGGCTATAAAGAGGCCTAAAGATAGCCAAAGACAGTTTGGTTCCAAAATTGTAGCGTTTACCTCTGCAATCAGAAAAGCTCTAATATGGTTATCAACCTTGTAGACTCTGACATAGACATGACTTTTTTCTTTCTTTTTGGAAACCAGTTACACATCTATGTATCTCTGTATCTGTCTATGTATCTATGTACCTATCTAGGTATCTATGTATCCATCATCCATCTATCTATCTATCTATCTATCTATCTATCTATCTATCTATCTATCTATCATCTATCCAACTATCCCATTGATTCTAATTCTCTAAAGAACCCCTAGAAACACAAACATCTCTAGTGATCTTTTGGTTTGGAAGTATAAATAGGTAGAAATGGGTGACACTGCAGGAAATGCAAAGCCATTAGGCAAAAGTAGGCACAAGAACCATGAATGCTGTTTAGGAGATTCTAGAGATTAACATATGAAAAGGAGCATGGACAGAAAAGACCTTAGACTACTTGGATTTCAGTCAACCAAGGGAGCATTCTCAAAAAGCCCACATTATAGGTATTTTGGAGAGGTGAGTGAATGACCCAAAAAAGTCTCCTAGCCTCTCTCTCTCTCCCCAAACCCTTTTTCTTTGAGTCAGTCCACAGGCCAGGTCTGGCACACCCCCAGGTTGACTTGCATTTCCTTTTAAACAAGCTTTCTCCTCTCCAGTAGCTATCCACGTGTTTGTGCACAATTTCTAGAAAGAGGCACATAAACTGGAATCTCTAGCAGTTACATTCTAGACTTGCATCCATGCCAGTGGCACAACCAGTTGATAAAATAGTGAAGGAATTTTCATCACTTGTTTAAGTACGAAAAAACACTAGGAACAGTTCACAAAACAATGACTTCCCAAACAAAGAAAGCAGTTGAGGGAAGATGCATGCAAGTTCTTTTTTTTTATAATTTATTTTTTATTTCTTCAAGTTTCATCTGAATAACAATCCCCTCCCTACTCCCCCCTCCAGTCCCACCCTTCCACC
>CAJQZJ010033026.1:8260822-8276167 GCA_907164525.1 Lophiomys imhausi | reverse complement strand
TTTGGGTGTATACCCAGAAGTGGTATGGCTGGGTCCTGAGGCAGAGCTATTCCAAGTTTTCTAAGATATCCCCAGACTGACCTCCATAGTGGTTGCACAAGCCTGCATTCCCACCAGCAATGGAGTAGGGTACCCTTTTCTCCACACCCTCGCCAGCATGTGCTGTCATTTGAGTTTTTGATCCTAGCCGTTCTGACAGGTGTGAGATGGAATCTCAGAGTCGTCTTGAGTTGCATTTCTCTGATGATTAAAGATGTTGAGCATTTCTTCAAGTGTCTCTCAGCCATTAGGGATTCCTCCTTTGTGAATTCTCTATTTTAGCAAGTTCTTAATAGAAAGGCTTGCCCCATTGAGTATAGAGGGAAGCAAATTCCTGAACAGGCCCTGTTCAAGATCATGCTTTGTAAGTTCAGAATCACCAATAGGCGTGCCACCTAGGCAGAGAATGCAGCATTATAACAACAGAATAAAAGGCAAAGCTCACTCTAGTTCACCTAGATGTGTCTGAGTAGCTAAGTGATTTTGGCAGATTCTTTGGAGTTTTCTTGGTGGGGCTTCATTTGAACAAAAGGAACAGCTCCAAGAAATCTTAAAAAATATTTAAAGGATGAGAAACCTTTGTGCACACATGATTGTTTCTAAAAGGCTCTTTCTAGCATGTGAGGGAGGAGTTTTTCCTGTCCGTCTGTTTGTTTTCAACAACTGTTATTATTTTACAGTCTTCCCTTTGGCTCCTTTGAATGCTCCAGCTTCTGCCTTCTGCTCTAGGCTGCTGAAGATTCCTACAATGACGTCAGTGCTATCTGCCTTTAGCCCTAAGGAAAAGCATGTGAGTGCTAAGAAGTTATAGCAAGGGGTTATGGCTAGAGGAGGTAGGAGGTAGGGTAATTTTGCATGGCTGAGGTAGGAGAACAGGGAATTTCAGGCCAACCTAGAAGATATACCAAGGTGTGTCAAATCAAAACAAAACAAATCATGTTTATATAACATGTTTCTTTCTTGTGAGTTTTGCAAATGTCTCCGATTACACACTTTTAATTGTTACTCTTTCTGACAGGTTAAAATTCCCATAGGACCTTAAAAATAGAAACTCAAAAAACATATTTTTTTATTTTTAATTTTTTATTATTATTTACTTAATTTTAATTTTATTTGTTTTACATCTGGACCACACCTTTCCTATCTTTCCCTCCCCTCCCCTCATCTCCTCTCTTTTCTTCTCCTCCCAGTGGGCCCCCCCATCTACCCTGTCCCTTCCCCCCATCCACTCTTTAGAAAAGGAGCAGCCTCCATGGATATCAACCAGTTGCAGTAAGACTGGAATCTCCTCTTCTATTAAATATAGAGAAAGCAAACCAGTAGGGAGAAAGGGTCCCAAAGGCAAACAAGAGAGTCAGAGCTAGCTTCTTCTCCCACTTTTAGGAGTCCCACAAGAAGATCAACATACACAATTGTAACATGAGCAGAGGGCCCAGGTCAGTCCAATGCAGGCTTCCTGGTTGGTGGTTTAGTCTCTGTGAGTCCCTATGGGCTCATTTTTTGATCCTGTGGGTTTTCTTGTGGTGTTCTTGGTCCCTTGAGGTCCTACAATCCTTCCTCCCCTCCTTCCACAGGATTCCTGAAGCTCTACCTAATGTTTGGCTGTGGGTCTCTGCATCTGTTTCCATCAGTTGCTGTGTGAAGCCTCTATGATTACAATTTGGTTAGATGCCAATCTATGAGTATAACAGAATATCATTAGTCATTATTTTATTGATTACTGTTTTTTTCCCATTCTTGTTTGGTTTATCATTGTGGATCTCTGACTACCCATACTCTGGCTCCTGGGCCTCCCAGTAGTGTGAGGGCTGGGCTCCTTCTCATGGCATGGGACTCAAACTGGTAAGCTGGACCAGTCATTGGTTGGCTACTCCCACAATCTCTGTATCACACTTACCCTAGGACATTTTGAAAACAGGACAAACATTGACTTTACAAGTCAGTGGCAGAAATATTTACAGAAAATACATCAGGAAAAAGATCCCATCTTGGCTATGTACCGAAATTCATACAAATTGTAAATATGGTTTTGAGTAAATAATGATACTTAGTTTTTACCCACAACTGCCAAGCCCTTCAGAGGAGGAAGATGTCTTGGTCTCTGTGGGAACAAGGAACTTTATTTGCTTCAACAAATAGGTATTGGACGCCTACTATATGCAAGGCACTGTGGAATCCCAAATTACACGTTTTCCCTCACCATTAAAAAACATGTCTGAAGAATGAGGGCAGGTCTTCTGAGAAAACCCTATGCAGTGCATGGCTCTGGCAGCAGTGACCAGTGACTCCAATGTCCAGATGTCTTCCTCAGGAAAAGGGCCTGTCAAGAAGTACCGGGAACAGACCAGAAGATGCTGATGTTCACTGTCGACACAGAAGATCTGGCCTGAACAGGCTTTAAGTGCTAAGGGACAACTGCTGCCAGGAGAATGCCAAATGACTTCCAAGACAGTTCATTATTTTCTGTTGTCTACTATCTTGAGTGTTCTTTTTGTTCTAGAGCTTTCAGATGAGGTTTTAAATATGTTGTATGAGCCCTTACTAATTTCTTTATGAAGGCATTTAGTGCTATGATCTTTTCTTTTAGCACTGCTTTCATTGTGTCCCATAAGTTTGAGTATGTTGTGCCTTCATTTTCATTGAAGAGGAAGTGTAGAATGATGTTGGTCATGAGTGCCAAAATAGATGCTCACAAAAATGCTAAGCCTTGATTTCCTGAAGGAGCAGAGGGGTTCAGCCTCCTTGTGAAAGATTGACACCCAGCTAGCTCACTCCAGTTACTTTATTCAAACATCATACAAGATTAATTGGGGCTGGGTAAGGTTCCAACTACCAAAGTTATCTTGCCCTTGCTGCTGGAGAGAGCAGACAACCTACAGGAATCTCAGGCCTTTTGACCATGGCTAGCCAAAATAAAAAGTAAGAACTCTAGGTTTGCCAGAAGTGTCTTAGGACCAAGGTTGATGCAGCTGCTAGTTCTCACATAGCACCAAGTTCAGATTCTCTAAAGAGATATTTCTTCAAGGTTCAAACAGTCTCAAAACAATTTCCTAGCCTCTAATGTAGCTGCAAGGTCTACAGAACAAATGCCTTGTTGAAACATTTCACCCCAAGCCAGGCACAAAGGCTTTCCTATATATTTCACTAAAAACAAGACATAAAAACTTTACGTCTTCCCCCTTTTTGTTTTAAGAGGATTACTATTATGTTGAAGATTATGAAGTTGTATTGTAAACATTGCCTTTTGTCTATCTAGTTGTTTAACAGCTTTATGCAAATAAATCAGCATACATTTCAAAGTCAGTAAAGTTATCACCGCAGAAAGTATTATAAAAATCACAAGATAAAGAAACTTATCAAAATGATTCATAGGATTAAATGAAAGTATGACATCTATAAGATGTTCTATAATATACATCCCTGTATTATTAGGTACCTTATTAGAGAATGCTTCTGTAATTTTTTTGCTGCAAATCAGAAATCATTTGAGAAGAATTAAGATGACCTAACAAATGCATTTTAACCTTTTCCCAATCATATTTGCTGTCATTGAATCTTACAGCTGTAGTAGAGTAAGAAGTAACATTCCAATCACATGTCAATTTCATTTTTCTCTTAATAATTCTAATGATCTCCAATAAATATTACAGCTTGTTTCAACTCAGCTATTTCATCAACTATTTCCCTATCTACCTAACCTTGCTGAGTTCAAAGTTCATGAGAGCACAAATGTTAGTCTCTCACAAAGAGGCTGAACCCCTCTGCTCCTTTGAGAAATAAAAGCCTAGCATCTTGGTGAGCCTCTCTATTTACTGCAGCACCTGTAACCAACATCATTTAACAAGGAAGTCTTTAATTTCTTTATTTCCTCTTTGACCCAATGGTCCTTCAGTAGAGAATTGTTCAGTTTCCATGAGTTTGTAGACTTTCTGTTGTTGTTGATGTCCAACTTTAATCCACGATGATCTGATAAGATACAGGGAGTAATTTTATTTTCTTATATCTGTTGAGATTTGATTCGTCACCAAGTATATGGTCAATTTTGGAGAAGGTTCTGAGAGGTGCTGAGAAGAAGGTATATTCTTTTGTGTTTGGGTGAGATATTCTGCAGATATCTATTAGGTACATGTGATTCATAATGTCAGTTAGTTCCATTATTTCACTGTTTAATTTCTGTCTGAAAGACCTGTCCATTGGTGAAAGTGGGATATTGACATCTCCCACTATCAATGTGTGGGGATCGATATGTGATTTAAGCTTTAGTAATGTTTCTTTTACAAATATGGGTGCCCTTGATTTGGGGCATAGATATTCAGAACTGAGTCATCATCTTGGTGGACTTTTCTTTTGATGACTATGAACTGTCGTTTCCCATTTCTTTTGATTAATTTTGGTTGGAAGTCTATTTTATTATATATTAGAATAGCTACTTCAGCTTGCTTCTTTGGTCCATTTGCTTGGAAAATCTTTTTCCAGTCCTTTACTGTGAGGTAATATTTATTGTTGATATTGGGGTATGTTTCTTGGATACAGCAGAATAATGGATCCTGTTTTTGCATTTATTCTGATAATCTATGTCTTTTTACTGAGGAATTGAGGCCATTGATGTTGAGAGTTATTAAAGAAAGCCATTCACACTGAGAGATATTAAAGACCAGTGACTGTCAATTCCTTTTATTTTTATGTTGATGATGGAGTGTGTGTGTGTTTGTGTGTTCCCCCCCCCCTTTTTGCTGGTGTGAAATTATTTATTTCTTGTGTTTTCTTGGATGTCATTAACTGCTTTGGGTTGGAGCTTTTCTTACAGTATCTTCAATAGGGCTGGATTTCTGAACTGATGTAGTTTAAGTTTGGCTTTGTTATGGAATATCTTGTTTTTTCCCTCTATGGTGGTTGAGCATTTTACTGGGTATAGTAGCTTGGTCTGGCATCTGTAGTCTTGTAGAGATTGCAAGACATTTTCCTAGACCCTTCTGGAGTAGAGTCTCTGTTGAGAAATCAGATTAATTCTAGTAGGTCTGCTTTTATATGTTAATTGACCCTTTTCTGTTGCAGCTTTTAATATTCTTTCTTTGTTCTGTACATTTAGTGTTTTTAACAGGAATATTTTCTTTTTTTAGTCCAATCTATTTGGTGTTCCTTAAGGTTCTTGTATGTTTAAAGGCATCTCTTTCTTTAGGTTAGGGAATTTTTTTCTATAGTTTTGTTGAACATATAACCAATTTATGAGCATATGGGTATTCCTCAAGTGGTCATTAGTTCTGATAATTTGTAGTAATATAAATGCATTACTTTTCAAGAGTCCTAAAATTAATTGTATTCAAAATTATTTACCATCTTCAGCTGTCAGTTACCTTTTTCTGCAGCTCTTTTGTGATTAAAGACATTTTAATGCTCCTAGGAAATGGAAGGACTAGTATTCCATTATTTTTACATTAATAATCATATTTCAAATTATCTGGATTCTCTCCCTGAGGAAGACACTGATTGTTCTCAAATTATAAATGTCTACAATATAGTGCACAAGTCAGCTAGAGAGATACATGTTCCATGAAATTTGAAACACAAATGTCTCCCAAGGCAACACATCACAGAGACATATTGTGATGAGAGCCAAAGAATTGTTGGATAAGTGGGTTCAGATGCTAAACAAAATGGGCTGGACATTTTTATTTGTAAAATTTGTTACTGCTAAGTAGAATGTTGCATGAGGAACTGCTACTGTGCTTCTTTTGCCTAATTAGGCATATCTGTACATATAAAGAAGTTATTATCCATTTTTTCTAGTTTCTGTAATGTGGTGGTCCAATGTGCCTTACAGGCAAACAGGGAACACTGCTTATTCTGGGCAACCTCTTTCCAAGTCCCTGACTCCCATCTACCTCATTGCCCATCCTGTCATCTCTTATCACCTGTAACTTCCTTGTCAGAAGATGCCCTTCTCACAGTGACGATGTGTGTGTTTTTCAATACAAATTCATTAATCCAAGGCTCATACTCCAAACTACCTCTATGAAGTGTCTCAGATTCTGAGCCACTATTTTCTTGGACTATTTACCTCAGAGCTAGGTCCCCAACAAATAAGGGCAGTCCTATGTCCAGATGTCTCTAATGCTATTCAGACTGTCAATCTTGAATCGACACACCCTGCCTCATCACAAGCATAAAGCAGAGAAACTAAACTTAAAGTGGGGTAAGACCATGAATTCTCAAATATACAACCAGTGATGTACTTCCTTCAGCAAGGCCATACTACCTTCTGAAACAATACCACCAACTAGGGACCAACTGCCTAAATATCTGAGCTATAGAGGACATTTCTCATTCAAACTAGTGAATAGATAACTAGAAAATCTTATAAAACCCAGAATGCTTTAATGAGACACACAATATATGAGAACGGAGGGAATAAAGCAGAGAATGAAAATACTTAGGACAATTCAGAAGATAATGGTCGAGATGAAAATACTGAAGAGACTCTAGACAGCGCACATGTTGAAGAGTCCCAGTTAGGATACCTGCCCACCCCTTCCCAGAAACACACCTTTCAAGTCACCAGAACCTGCAGTTGGTTACTAGAAACCAATACTTTCTGTTGGCCTATTCCCTTCCTTTGAGACTCATGTGATTCCTAGACACCATACTTAAAGACTTAGCTAGAGCAAAAAGACAAGGGAAGGAAATAAAAGGAGATACAAACAGGGAAGGAAGAAGTCAAAATGTCCGTGTTTGAAGATGATATGATTAATACATAAAAGACTCTAAAAACTCCACCAGAAGACTCCTCCGGATGATTTAGCAAAGTGTCAAGATACAAAATTAGTACACATGAATCAGTAGTCTTTCTGTATACTAATCACAAACATACTGAAAAAGAAATAAGTGAAACAATATTATTCCCAACATCCTCAAAAATGTCTTAGAATAAATTTAAGCGAGAAAGTGAAGGACATGTGTATTAAAAATTTTAAGACACTAAAAAGTGAAATTGAAGAAGATACCAAGCAATGGAAAGATCTTCCATGCTCATGAATTGGTAGGATTTATCTTATTTAAAAAGGCCACACTAGCAAAAGCAACCTACAGATTCAATGCAATCCCTAGTGGAATTCCAATATAATTCCTCATGGAAATTGAAAAATAATATTACATTTCATATGGGAAGACAAAACATCAGGATAGTAAAAATCCTGAACATTATAATTAACAAGCCCTTGAAGAAAGAAATGGAAGAGGCCTTTAGAAGATGGAAATATCTCCCATGCTCATGGATAGGTAGGATCAACATAATACAAATGGCTATCCTACCAAAAGGAATATATAGATTCAATGCAATTCCTATCAAAATACCAACACAATTCTTTATAGACTTGGAAAGAGCTATTCTCAATTTCATATGGAACAACAAAAAGCCCAGAATAGCTAAATCAATCCTTTACAATAAAAAAAAAATCTGGAGGTATCACCATCCCAGATTTCAAGCTGTACTACAGAGCAATAGTTGTAAAAACAGCATGGTATTGGAAAAGAAACAGACCAGTAGATCAATGGAATCGAATTGAAGACCCAGAAATAGACCCACACACTTATGACCACCTAATTTTTGACAAAGAAGCCAAAATGGAATAATGGAAGAAGGACAGCATCTTCAACAAATGGTGCTGATCCAACTGGATGACCACTTGTAAAAGAATGAAATTAGACCCATACTTATCACCTTGTACAAAACTTAAGTCCAAGTGGATCAAAGACTTTAGCATAAGGCCGGTCACACTAAATCTACTAGAAGAAAAAGTGGGAAAAACCCTCGAACTCATTGGCACAGGTGACAACTTCCTGAACAGAACACCAACAGCTCAGGACCTGAGATCAACAATCAATGAATGGGACCTCATGAAACTGAAAAGCTTCTGTAAGGCAAAAGACACTGTCATTCGGCAGCCTACAGACTGGGAGAAAATCTTCACAAACCCCACATCTGACAGAGGGCTAATATCCAAAATCTACAAAGAACTCAAGAAATTAAATGCCAAAAAACAAATAATCCAATCAAAAAATGGGGGACGGAGCTAAATAGTGAATTCACAAAGGAGGAATCCCTAATGGCTGAGAGACACTTGAAGAAATGCTCAACATCCTCAATCATCAGAGAAATGCAACTCAATACAACTCTGAGATTCCATCTCACACCTGTCAGAATGGCTAAGATCAAAAGCTCAAATGACAGCACATGCTGGTGTGGGTGTGGAGAAAGGGAAACCCTCCTCCATTGCTGGTGGGAGTGCAGGCTTGTGCAACTACTATGGAGGTCAATATGGCGATATATTAGAAAACTTGGAATAGCTTTGTCTCAGGACCCAGCCATACCACTTCTGGGTATATACCCAAGTGACTCCTCTGTCGCGTCGACCTCGACCAGCAAGAATGACGCAACTCACAAAAGCTCTTCTCAAGCAGTTTATTCAGGTTCCTTGAAAACAGTCTTCCAAATACTCGGGCAGACCCAACCCACAGGCTAAATACTATATGAACAGCCAATCAATTAAAGCCACGTGGTGCAATCTTACAGGCCCACGGATGCGGAAGCAAGCCAGATCAGCGGTCTTAACCAAATATGGACTTGTTTACCACCGAGAGCACTCACCATTGGGCTGGTGGAAGGAGGAAACCAGCGCCATCTTAAGGGCGCGGCACGTTGCAGCTATCTACACTCCTCATGGAATCATAAGGAACTTTCCTCATCTATGTTCATAGCAGCCTTATTTGTAGTAGCTAGAAACTGGAAACAATCCAGATGTCCCTCAACCAAAGAATGGATTAAAAAACTGTGGTACATCTACACAATGGAATAGTATTCAGCTCTCAGGAACAATGAAATTATGCAATTTGCAGCCAAATGGATGGAACTAGAGAAGCTCATCCTGAGTGAGCTAACCCAGACTCGAAAGGATGCATGTGACATCTATTCACTTATAGTAGGATTTTAGCTATATAGTAGAGGATATCGATACTACAACCAACACACCAAAGGGAACATGGAAATATACTTTTTATTTTATTTTATTTTTTTAATTTATTTTTTTATTTATTTATCTGTTTGTCTGTTTATTCGTTTGTTTTTTAGTTCTCTCTCCCTGGCAATGAGACACTTTTCACTGGTGGTACCGCCTTGTAGACCCCCAATGTATGAAGAGGCTCTTGGCCCTCATATGACCTCTGAACTGGTGCAAGGGACTGTTATGTAGGGACATTCCACTCCAGAGGAGTGGGATGGAAGGGTTAGGTGTTAAAAAAAAAAAGAAAAAAGAATGAAATGTGAAGTTTCAGCCTTTTGCTACTAATTGTCATAAACTGTTTAGGATAATTAAGAAATGCAAACTAATAGCCATCAAGCCTGTCATTTTGTTAGGTACTATGACAGTCTATTAGAGTTATTTTCTAAGCTAATCCTAAATCAAGTTGCTAAGACACAAGCAGCATTTGGTTATCCTAATATAAGAGATAGATAGGGTGTCTTCAAAAACTTCAAGAGATCTGAAGAATATGGCATTCAAAGATGTTTTCTTAACTTTAGATTTTTTTGATATCGAGACATGTCAACTCCTGACAGCACCCCCTATTCTACTCCAAGTAGAAGATGAACATCGCAGAATCTCCAGTGGGAGATGGTTGAATTAGTGGCAAGCCTATCTCTTGGTAGGAAAAACCCCTTGCTTCAACTGTAGACAGAATGCTGTCCAAAAAGGACAAAACTTGGAAGCAGGTAAGTTGACAGCCTAGCTCTGCCAAGACAGGCTAGGCAAGTCCTTCATAATCACTGCTCTACAATCAATGTCTGTCAGAGAAACGGGGCCAAATGGCTAAAGATTGATGCTGTAATTTGTGGAGAGAAAATGGAACTGTCCAGGCAGCCACTGGTATGTCATTTCTTAGTTTTGAGAGCTGCAGGCCCTGCACTTCCTATATAATCATATATATTTATCCCTCTCATGTCTCTGAGGTGGTTGAAGAATAGATAGCTAGAGCCTCATAGTTAAATTTTGAGTTGTTTAGGAATCAAGAGAGTGTTCTGGATCTAAGAAGATGTTTTTATAATTGTGATGAAAGTTGAGTTGGATATAGAACTTTAAACTCATGGAGATGGGTAGATAGTACAATGTTAAAGTCAGGTGCCAAATACGTATAGACTGGACATTGGGATTGTATGCTAAGCCATATAACTCTTATAATTGTGGCCTAATTACCTCTGTTGTTTTGTATTGTATTTATTGTTATAAGAGAAAGAGCCGTTTGTTGGACTGAAAGGGGGAGCTGTTGGGGGGAAAAAGATATACCTTAAACTTAAAAAAAAAGGGAAGGAGATGGGTGGGTTGAGGCGGAAGAGGGTGGGAGGGTGTGACTGGAGGGGGGAGTCGGGAGGGGATTTCAATTGAGATGTAACTTGAAGAAATAAAAAATAAAGTAAAAAAAATTGCAAACAAATAAACCTGCTAGAGGTATCACCATGTCAGATTTCTAGCTCTATTACTGAGTTATAGTAATAAAAACAACAGGAAATTGGTACAAAAACAAACACAGTGATTAATGGAAAGGACCTGAGGATCCATATATAAGCCAAAACTCCTACAACAACCTGCCTTTTTTAAATTTGTTGAGACTCATGTTTATTTATTTTTATTCAATCATTGAGAATCTATGTATATACAATACATTTTGATCACATCAATGACTACAGTACTTCTAACACTTCCATGATTCCCCCATCATGTTCCCTTTGTATTAACATTTTCTCTTTTCTTTTTTAAAATTTATTTTATATTTTTCATTTCTTTCTTTTTTCCACTCATTAATTATTTACTTTACATCCCCATCACAGCTTCCCTTCCCTCCTCTCCTCCCAGTCCCTCCATCTTTCTTCCAGTCTCCTCCCCATTCATTTCTACCTTTCTCCTCTGAAAAGGAAAGGCCTCTCCCATGGATATCAGCCTGCCTTGGTATATCAAGTTGAGGAGGAACTAGGCACATCTTCTTCATATTGAGGCAAGACAAGGCAACCCAGTTAGGGGATAGGAATCCAAAAGCAGGCAACAGAGTCAGAGACAGCCCTTGCTCCAGTTGTTAGAGGACCCAATGAGAAACAAACCTGCACATCATATCCATATATATGGGGGGGCCTTGGTCTGTTCCATGCATGTTCTCTGGTTGGTGTTCCAGATTCTGTGAGCCCCTATGGGCCAAGATTAGTTGATCCTGTAGGTTTTCTTATAGTGTCCTTGAACTTTCTGACTCCTGCAATCCTTTGCCCACGCCCTTCCACAAGATTCCCCCCAAATCCACTTAATGTTTTGCTGTGGTTCTCTACATCTGTTTCCATGAGCTTCTGGGTAAAGTCTCTCAAAGGACAGTTATGCTAGGCTCCTGTCTGCAAGTACAGCAGAATATCATTAATAATGCCAGGGGTTGGCTCTCTCCTATAGGGTGAGTCTTAAGTTGGGGCAGTCATTTGTTGGCCATTCCCTCAATCTCTGCTCCGTCTTTATCCTTGGGCCTCTTATAGGCAGGACAAATTTGGGTAGAAGGTTGTATGGGCGGGTAGTTGTCCCCATCCCTCTATTGGAAGTCATGTCTGCTTACAGGAGGTGGCCATTTCAATCTCCATATCTCCTGTTGCTAGAGTTTACATGGAGTTTTCTTATAACAGGGAAAAATGCCCCTACTGGGTATCACAGATTTACAAATAAAAAGCCCAGGGGATCCCTTTCTCCTAATTGGACTGCTGTGTCTAGCCTTAACAGGAGATGTTCCTAGTCCTACTGGGTCTTGATATGTCAAGGTGGGTTGTTATACATGTGAGGTCTCCTGTTCTCTGAGGATAAAGGAGGGGGAACTGGAGGGGAGAGGAAGTGAGAGGGAGGGACTTGGAGGAGAGGAGGGTGGGAAAGCTGTGGTCAGGATGTAAAGTAAATAAATAAATTAATTAATGAAAAAATTACATTTAAACTGAAAAAAAAAAAGCTCAGAGGAAGGAATAAGTTACTTCTATTATAATTGTTGACCAATTGGGTCCCACAGACCCCAAAACAATACAGGCTATTGCCAATGCCCTCCACACTTGATAATAAGACTGTATTGTGAAGATACCACAGCCTATCAGTGGCTCATCCATGAGAAGTTGAAAAAGACTGAATATGGGAAGTCTAGTGATAGGGAGAATGGGGAGAAGCTGGCTGGGAAGGAATGGGAGGTGTGATCAAAACACATTAAATACACACATGATATTCTTATAACGACTAGAAAGAAACCTAAAAATAAACAAACAAAACCCTCTGAAGAGATAAAAGAGTGTCTCTTCGGTGATCTACACACTGAACAGAACTAAGAGAGAGGAGTTGTTGATTGAGATGATAGAGATTTTCCCCAATGAAACAAAGACACGTTAAGAAGGGAGTCAGAATGTCTCATGCCTGAGGAGGTGATTCTCTAGAAGGGTTTCCTTACTCTAAACCGAGAACCATAATTTCCCACCCCGTGCTTCATATGGCAGTATTCAAGGCTAATAATGTGATTTTTAATTTCATGTAATTACAAGCAAATGAAAAGTAAAAAAGAATACTGATTGAAAACAAAAACAAAAACTACAAAAATATCTGATATGCTTGTCATGGAACTACTAAAAGGAAAAAAGAAAGAGACTAAAGAATTATTTGAAGTAACAAGATCCAAGTTGTTTTACAAAAATTAATGACACTAAAGCACAGATTCAGGAAACCCAAAAATATAAAATAGAAAAAGTGTAAAACAGAACACCATTACAGCTTTGTTTGCTACCTTCAAACTTTAGAAAAACAAAAGAGGAAGGTGAGAGGAGGGGAGTTCCCTGTGGCAAGCACAGAGAATACCAGAGTCATCAGAGAAAAGGCCCTAGAGAAAAGTGTTAGGTAAACCCTATCCATTAGATTTTGGAAAGGTAGGAACAGGAGAGAAGGGTTGGAGTGTGAGGTGAGTCAAATCATCCTTTAGGCGAGAAGTTTCTTAACACCAACTTCAAGTAGTCTGAAGTAGAATTTCAGGACCCTGAAACAAAGCAAGCTATCTGCTTTGAAAGGTTTCCTAGGAAGTAGACCTAGTAAGTGTTTGAGCTACACTACATGAGTGAGGTAAGAAGAGACTCATAGCATACTTAGAGTATGTGACAGGGGTCATTCCTTCCCATGGTGAGGTAGGGCCAGGATATGGTACAATATTAGTAGCCAAGCTACCTCTCACCTGCTGGCAGCAGTAGTCTGTGTTCTTGCCCAGGTGGTAGCCCTCTCTGCTTAGAATTTGGATTCTCTACTACCATCAATCTAGGACTCTGCATCCAGTTCCCTGCCCCTAGAAAGAAGGTGGAGCCAGGAGTGGTCTTGTGCACTTTTAATTACACCATTTGGGCTAAGAGCTCTGTGAGTTCAAGACCAGCTTAGTCTACAGCCTGATGAGTTCCCAGGACTACACAGCAAGATCCTGTCTCTGCCTCAATACATACATACATACATACATGCATGCATATGTACATACACATATACATACATACATACATACATACATACATACATACATACACACATATGTGTAAATAAATGCAGGTATAGAAAGTTCTTCAGATACCTAAAACTGAAAAGACACACTTTCCTTTCCCTTCTGTTCTTTTTTCTTTTCCATTAGATATGTCTAGTAGATGTTTAAAAGTGTTCAGTGAAACAGAATGAATGCTCCAATGTACTGAGAGAAATTGAAGATGGTTCAGGCTGCCAGTTGTCTGCTATTTCGTAGTTTTGGAAGCTGGTGGCTCTGCATTTCCTGTTTATTCAGATATATTTATCCTTCACAGGTCTCTGATGTGGTTGAAGACTAGATAGTTATAGTCTCACAGTTAAATTTTAAGTTGTTTAGGAATTATAATGATGTTCTAGGTATAAGAAGATGTTTTTAAGTTGGCAATACAAGTTAGGATGGAAACTGAGTAAGGTATAGAACTGTAAACTCATGGAGATAGATAGATAATAGAATATTAATATCAGTTGCCAAATATATATGGACTGAAGTTTTGGAATGTATGTTATACCATATAATTTTCATAATTGTGACTTAATTGTTCTTATTGTTTGTATTATATTTATTGTTATCAGAAAAAGAAATCTTATACTCCAATTGTCTATAGCGTTCAGTATGGTAGCGTGCTGTATGGGTGTGTAGCTTAGAAGCAATAGGCTGATACAAATAATGTATGTGTGCAGAATCCGATTGAAAGATAATACTTTACATATTGTCAAAAAAACAAATTTGCTCCAGGAAAAATATTACCTGACCCCTCCCCCCCAAAAAAAAGGTAATTGTCCCAGAGTTAGGATTAGGGCAGGGCTCTGTTCTTATCTTTCCAGGAGATTTAAAGCATCCATTCAAGGAATCCAAGGACAACTGGACAACGGAAACCTCAGCAGAAAACAGATCAGACACCAAAGAAGACGAGTGGCCCAGACGATCCAGCCTTGCAGACTTCCTCAATAGCTGTTTCCTCAAAAGTCTACAACCACAACAACTCAAAATCACTAAGATCGTTCAGCTCCACAGACTGCTCTAGCCAGAACTTCAGTAAAGCCATGAAGATCAGCTTCTGTCTATGAACTTCTTAGGACATCTCAATAGCTGAGCACAAAAGGACTGAACATCAAATGATTCTATTAACATTTTTAACCATTTTTCCATTCTTATTTGGGCCCCAAACAGGTTTACTACATCCCAAATCAGCAGGAAATCATGTTAAGAGAACAACATCCCAGCCCCAGAAGGTGGGGAGGGTGTTCCCCCACCTTGGATATTTGATGGATAATAGAAAATTTTGTTATTTAGGGGAAGAGACTACAAGCTGTTAAATGGTCTTGTTAAATGGATTTTGGAGGTTAGACCCAGGGACTTCTCTCTTTTTCTTTTCTGTATCCTTCTTTCTCTCCTATGTAGGAGTGAACAGACTTGAGAAAAAAATGGGACATAGACATAGTATAGGAAAGATCAAGAAAAAAGGACAGATTATTGAATATGACCTTATACATTTGTATATTGTATATTTGTATATTTGTATATATTAACATTATATTTGGCTAAATTGGTATTGATCATTGTATATTAACGCAAAATTAAGATTTTATTGGACTACATCAGTATTGATCTTTGTATATCAATACAAAATTAAGATTATATTTGGCCAAAATGGTATTGACCCTTGTATATTGATGCAAAATTAAGATTGTATTGGGCTACATAGGTATT
>CAJQZJ010033026.1:8250714-8260812 GCA_907164525.1 Lophiomys imhausi | reverse complement strand
TAATTCAAAAAAATCAGAAGCCCTTCTTTATACAACAAACAAATGAGCTGAGAAAGAAATAAGGGAAACAACCCCCTTCACAATAGCCACAAACAATATAAAATACCTGGGGGTAACTCTAACCAAGCAAGTAAAGGACCTGTACAACAAGAACTTCAAGCCCTTGAAGAAAGAAATGGAAGAGGCCTTTAGAAGATGGAAAGATCTCCCATGCTCATGGATAGGTAGGATCAACATAATACAAATGGCTATCCTACCAAAAGGAATATATAGATTCAATGCAATTCCTATCAAAATACCAACACAATTCTTTATAGACTTGGAAAGAGCTATACTCAATTTCATATGGAACAACAAAAAGCCCAGAAAAGCTAAATCAATCCTTTACAATAAAAAAAAAAGCATTTGGAGGTATCACCATCCCAGATTTCAAGCTGTATTACAGAGCAATAGTAGTAAAAACAGCATGGTATTGGTATAGAAACAGACCAGTAGATCAATGGAATTGAATTGAAGATCCAGAAATAGACCCACACACTTATGGACACCTAATTTTTGACAAAGAAGCCAAAACAGCACAAAGGAAGAAGGACAGCATCTTCAACAAATGGTGCTGGTCCAGCAGGATGTCCACTTGTAAAAGAATGAAATTGGACCCATACTTATCACCTTGCACAAAACTTAACTCCAAATGGATCAAAGACCTTAACATAAGACCGGTCACCCTAAATCTACTAGAAGAAAAAGTGGGAAAATCCCTCGAACTCATTGGCACAGGTGACAACTTCCTGAACAGAACACCAACAGCTCAGGACCTGAGATCAACAATCAATAAATGGGACCTCATGAAACTTAAAAGCTTCTGTAAGGCAAAAGACACTGTCATTTGAACAAAATGGCAGCCTACAGACTGGGAGAAAATCTTCACAAACCCCACATCTGACAGAGGGCTAATATCCAAAATCTACAAAGAACTCAAGAAATTAAATGCCAAAAAACAAATAATCCAATCAAAAAATGGGGGACGGAGCTAAATAGAGAATTCACAAAGGAGGAATCCCTAATGGCTGAGAGACACTTGAAGAAATGCTCAAGATCCTTAATCATCAGAGAAATGCAACTCAATACAACTCTGAGATTCCATCTCACACCTATCAGAATGGCTAAGATCAAAAGCTCAAATGACAGCACATGCTGGCGTGGGTGTGGAGAAAGGAGAACCCTACTCCATTGCTGGTGGGAGTGCAGGCTTGTGCAACCACTATGGAGGTCAGTATGGCGATATCTTAGAAAACTTGGAATAGCTTTGCCTCAGGACCCAGCCATACCTCTTCTGGGTATACACCCAAATGTCTCCTCATGGAATCATAAGGAAGTTTCCTTATCTATGTTCATAGAAGCCTTATTTGTAATAGCTAGAAACTGGAAACAACCCAGATGTTCCTCAACCGAAGAATGGGTTAAAAAACCGTGGTACATCTACACAATGGACTATTATTCAGCTATCAGGAACAATGAAATTATGCAATTTGCAGCCAAATGGATGGAACTAGAGAAGCTTATCCTGAGTGAGCTAACCCAGTCTCAGAAGGATGAATATGGCATCTATACACTTATAGTAGGATTTTACCTATATAATAGAGGATATCGATACTACATCCAATGCACCAAAAGGAACGTGCACATAGACTTTTTATTTTTTATTCATTTATTTTTATTTTTATTTTTTATTTTTTAATTCTTTTTTATCTGTTTGTTGGCTTATTTGCTTGTTTGGTTTTTTAGTTCTCTCTCCCTGGCAATGAGACACTTTTCACCGGTGATACTGCCTTGTAGACCCCCATTGTATGAGGAGGCTCCTGGCCCTCATGTAACCTATGAACTTGGGTGAGGGACTATTATGTAGGGACACCCCACTCCAGAGAAGAAGGATGGAAGGATCAGGGGATAAAGAAAAAAAAATGAAATGTGAAGTTTCGGCCTTTGGCTACTAATTGTCATAAAATGTTTAGGATAATTAAGAAATGTAAACTAATAATCATGTAAGCCTGTCATTTTGTTAGGTGCTATGACAGTCTACTATAGTTATTTTCTAAGCTAATCAGAAATCAAGTTGCTAAGAGACAAGCAATATTTGCTTATCCTAATATAAGAGATAGATAGGACCTCTTCAAAAACCTCAAGAGATCTGCAGAATATGGCATTCAAAGATGTTTGCTTAACTTTAGATTATTTTTTGATATCGAGACATGTCAACTACTGACAGCACCCCCTATTCTACTCCAAGTAGAAGATGAGCACCGAAGAATCTCCAGTGGGAGATGATTGAATTAGTGGCAAGCCTATCTCTTGGTAGAAAAAACCCCTTGCTCCAACTGTAGACAGAATAGTGTCCAAAATGGACAAATTTGGAAGCAGGTAAGTAGACAGCCTAGCTCTGCCAAGACAGCATAGGCAAGTCCTTCATAATTCCTGCTCTACAATCAATGTCTGTCAGAGAAATGGGAACAAATGACTGAAAATCCATGCTGTAATTTATGGAGAGAAAATGGGATCTGTCCAGGCAGCCACTGGTATGTCATTTCTTAGTTTTGGGAGCTGCAGGCCCTGCACTTCCTATATAATCAGATATATTTATCCCTCTCAGGTCTTTAAGGTGGTTGAAGAATAAATAGCTAGAGTGTCATAATTAAATTTTGAGTTGTTTAGGAATCAAGAGAATGCCCTGGATCTAAGAAGATATTTTTAAAATTGTGATGCAAGTTAGTATGAAAACTGAGTTAAATATAGAACTTTAAACTCACAGAGATGGTTAGATAGTAGAACATTAAAGTCAGGTGCCAAATACATATGGACTGGACAATGGGAATATATACTAAGCCATATAACTCTTATAATTGTGGCCTAATTACTTCTGTTGTTGTGTATTTTATTTATTATTATAAGAGAAAGAGCCATTTATTGGACTGAAAGGGGGAGCTGTTGGGGGGAAAAAGATATACCTTAAACTTAAAAAAAAAGGATGGGGATGAGTGGGTTGAGGCAGAACAGGGTGGGAGGATGGGACTGGAGGGGGGAGTAGGGAGGAGATTGCGATTGAGATGTAACTTGAAGAATAAATATATAAATAATAGAAAAAAAGCAGAATAAGGAAAAAAAGAAAAAAAATGAAATGTGAAGTTTCGGCCTTTGGCTACTAATTGTCATAAACTGTTTTGCATAATTAAGAAATGCAAACTAATAGTCACACAAGCATGTCATTTTGTTAGTTACTATTACAGTCTATCACAGTTATTTTCTAAGCTACTCAGAAATCAAGTTGCTAAGAGACCTGCAACATTTGCTTATCTAAATATAAGAGATAGATAGGGCGTCTTCAAAAACCTCAAGAGATCTGCAGAATATGGCATTCAAAGATGTTTTCTTAACTTTAGATTTTTTGATATCGAGACATGTCAGCTCCTGACAGCACCCCTTATTCTACTCCAAGTAGAAGATGAGCATCCAAGAATCTCCCGTGTGAGATGGTTGAATTAGTGGCAAGCCTATCTCTTGGCAAGAAAAACCCCTTGCTTCAACTGTAGACAGAATAGTGTCCAAAAAGGACAAAACTTGGAAGCAGGTAAATCGACAGCCTAGCTCTGCCAAGACAGAGTAGATAAGTCCTTCATAATTCCTGCTCTACAATCAATGACTGTCAGAGAGTCAGAGAAACAGGGCCAAATGGCGAAAGATTGATGCTGTAATGTATGGACAGAAAATGGGAACTGTCCAGGCAGCCACTGGTATGTCATTTCCAGTTTGGGGAGCTGCAGGCCCTGAACTTCCTATATAATCATATATATTTATCCCTCTCATGTCTCTGAGGTGGTTGAAGAATAGATAGCTAGAGTCTCTTAGTTAAATTTTGAGTTGTTTAGGAATCAAGAGGGTGTTCTGATTCTAAGAAGATGTTTTTAAAAATGTGAGGCAAGTTAGTATGAAAGCTGAGTTAGATATAGAACTTTAGACTCATGGAGATGGTTAGATAGTAGAATGTTAAAGTCAGGTGCCAAATACATATGGACTGGATATTGGGAATGTATGCTAAGCCATATAACTCTCATAATTGTGGCCAATTTATTTCTGTTGTTTTGTATTGTATTTATTGTTATAAGAGAAAGAATCTTTTGTTGGACTGAAAGGGGGAGCTGTTTGGGGGGAAGATATACCTTAAACTAAAAAAAAAAAGGGTAGAGGATGGGGGTGTAGAGGGGGAAGAGGGTGGAAGGGTGGGACAGGAGGGGGCAGTAGGGAGGGGATTTTGATTGAGATGTAACTTGAAGAAATAATAAATAAATTATTTAAAAAACAAAAAAATAGAATTCTAAAAAAAAGAACAAAAAGAAAGAAAATTAAGAAAACAAAATAAAACAACAACATCAACAATACGAACATTTAAGATACAGCTCACTACACTGAAATAAAATGGAGGTTATCAATGTTATGCCATGGATATCAGATTGATAATAATATAACATTGTCTGTGAAGTTGGCAACCTAGCCAAAAATGGAAGGATTTTCCTGAAAAACCATAAACTAGATTAGGTAATCTCACACAAGGATGTAAATTTAACCTGGAAGAACCTTCAGAAAGCTCAATATATGTAACCTACCTATGTATGTTACATGTTAACTATATTATATTGATTTAAGAAATTGAATCATAATAATCTTCTAAAAACTAAAATCAAGCCTGAATTTACCCAGTTTTCTTCCTTCTCTCTCTCTCTCTCTCTCTCTCTCTCTCTCTCTCTCTCTCTCTGTGGCTCAAGTTGGTTTCAAACTTGCAAGCCTATTGTTTCCCCAGTGTTGGGATTATGAGTGTACAACAACTATGCCTGGCCTCAGTGGTTTTACTGGGAAATTCTACCATACATTTAAGAAAAGAATGACATGGATTTTCTACCATGTGCTCTGAAAAGCAGAAACAAAAGAAATAGTCTCTGATTACTTTCTAATGTCAGCATCACTGGATGCCCCGAGTATTGAAATGTGTTGCAAGGAAGGATCACCATGTGCAGTAATTTTCCTAAACATAAGTACAAAAACTTCAACAAAATATTAATATGTTGGCTGTACAATGCATAAGATAGTTATATTGTAGATCTTCAGGAACTTATGGAAGTGTCCAAGAGAGTATCAACATTAGTAAGCAACTTACATAAATAATCACATCAACCAGCAAAGGAAGGAGAAAAAAATACAGCAGTATGTCAACTAACATAGAGAAAAACACACAACAAAATATAAAACCTGTTCATGACAAGAATGTCCAGCAAAAATCAATCCTGTATAATAAAAAAATCATCTGGAGGTATCACCATTCCAGATTTCAAGCTATACTACAGAGCAATAGCAATAAAAACAGCATGGTACTGGTATAGAAACAGACCAGTGGATCAATGGAATCGAATTGAAGACCCAGAAATGAACCCACAAACCTAAGGTCACTTAATTTTTGACAAAGAAACCAAAACTGTACAATGGAAAAAGAACAGCATCTTCAACAAATGGTGCTGGTCTAACTGGATGTCAACATGTAAAAGAATGCAAATAGACCCACATTTATCACTTTGCACAAAACTTAAGTCCAAGTGGATCAAAGACCTTAACATAAAACCAGACACATAAATCTAATAGAGAAAGTGGGGAAAAGCCTCAGACTCATTGGCACAGGTGACAACTTCCTGAACAGAACACCAATAGCTCAGACTATATGTCCAACAATCAGTAAATGGGACCTCATGAACTTGAAAAGCTTCTGTAAGGCAAAGGACATTGTCACTAGAAACAAAACTGTAACCTACAGATTGGGAAAAGATCTTTACCATCCCCACATCTGACAGAGGGTTAATATCCAAAATTTATAAAGAACTCAAGAAATTAAACACCAAGAAACCAAATAATCTAATAAAAAATGGGGTACAGTGCTAAACCAAGAATTCACAAAAGAGGAATCTTTAATGGCTGAGAGACATTTGAAGAAATGCTCAACATCCTTAATCATCAGAGAAATGCAATTTAAGACAACTCTGAGATTCCATTTCACACCTGTCAGAATGGCTAAGATCAAAAACTCAAATGACAGCATATGTTGACGATGTTGTGGAGAAAGGGGAACACTCCTCCATTGCTTGTGGGAGTGCAAACTTGTACAACCACTATGGAAATCAGTCTTGTGATATCTTAGAAAATTTGGAATAGCTCTACCTCAAGACCCAGCCATACAACTCCTGGGTGTACATCCAAACAATTCCTCACCTATCCACAAGGCCATCTCCCCACCTATGATCATAGCAGCTTTATTTGTAATAGCTAGAAACTGGAAACAAACCAGATGTTCCTCAACCAATGAATGGATAAAAAAGCTGTGGTACATTATACTATGGAATACTAATCAGTCATCAGAAACAAGGAAATCATGCAACTTGCAGCCAAATGGATGGAACTAGGAAAGCTCATCCTGAGTGAGCTAACCCAGACAGAAAGATTCACATGACATCTATTTACTTATAGTTAGATTTTAGTCATTACTACAGGATAATTATCCTACAACCATCCAACTGAAATGAACAGGAACATAGACTTTGTTACTTGTTAGTGGTATACTTTGCCCTCGTAGAGCTGCCATGTAGGCCGCCAGTGCAAGAGGAAGCCCTTAGCCTTCATATGGCTACTGAACTGAAGGGAGCTTATATGTAGGGCACCCCACACCAGAGGAGTAGTATAGGTGGGAAAAGGGGGGAGGGTGGGAGGGTGAGAGAATGGGTCCGGAAAGGATGGTGGAGGGGACTGTGACGGAGATATAAATTGAAATAATAAATAAACAGTTTAAAAAAAGAGAATGCCCAGCAAACTAGTAAGGAGAGGGCATTTTCTCAGTTTAACAAATGACATCAACACTCAAACTACAACAAAAGTAAGAATAAATGATAAGAAAGTAGAAACTTTCCCCTTAGATCAGGACTGAGGTAAGGATGCCCTTTTTGCACTTCTTTTCAAGATCCCACAGAATTTCTCGCTAACAAAATGAAACACACAAATATACATACATACAAAACATACACTAGGACTGAAAAATAAAACTACAACTGTTCATACAGGACAGACACTGTTCATAGGGGACAAACATTGTTCACAGGGGACAGACACTGTTCATAGGGAACAGACATTGTTCATAGGGGACAGACATTGTCCATAGGGAACAAATATTATTCATAGAAGTTTTATAGAAAACACCTAAGAACTAACAAAATTTAAAAAATAAATCAAAAGAGGTCTGCTGCAATTAGTGGTTATGTTAAGAATGAATGGTATAAAGACAATAGACAAATATCAACAGCCTTTCTAGGTATGTTAGTAAGTAGAACTGGGGGACAGAACACATTACATTAGATCCCCAAAATGAAATTCTTTGACACAAACCCAATGTAATAGATGTGATATTTATATGGAAAAGTTATCAAAATGTGATGAGGATGTCAACAGTGAGTAAGCAAATGCAGGGCTCACAGTATCAGACTTGGGAGACTGAAAGTTATCAACGTTTCAATTCTTCTGATATGGCTTTACAGATTTGATGTACTCTAGCCAATTTTTCTGTGCATATCAACTACCCAATTGCAACATTTTTAGGGTAAATGAAAGATTTGGAATTGACAACATAACACTAAAGAACAAACTCAGATATGGTAACTGTCTGGCTTGAAGACACACTCTATAATGACAGCAATCATGACAGAGTAGCTCAGAGGACAAACTGATCAATGGAATAGAAAAGAGGGCTTGGAAGTAGGCACACAGAGTATGCTTAACTGAACTTTGACAAAGATGAAAGGCAGTTCAACACATAAAGGGTTATTGGTTCTAGAAGTGCTGTTAGAATAATCAGGTGCTCTGATACATTTTTCCCCCCAACGGACCAGTGAGTAGTCTCTCACTTCTCATAACCCAGACAGATACCAGGTGTAACCAACATCATTTTTCCCCTCAGGATTTGGAGGGTGTTACTAAAACAAAGATGATGAACACATTTTGTAAGGCATGAATTTAGGATTTGGAGTCTGTGTTATCAGAGTTCAGAACCACTTCTGTGGCTGGATGGATAATGGCTTTGCATAAATGACTTCATCAATCTTACCTTAAGTTATATAATAGGAAGCTTAGTACGTATTTCATTGTGGGATATGGAAGTTAAGTTCAACAACCATAGTACATCCTGTCTAAAGGAATGCTGAGTAAGGAGATAGCTATTGCAGATAGGAAACATCCCTTTGTAGTCTGTGACAAAGGAAGTGGAGCAGACTGAAGCTCTAGGCAATTTCCAGGTGATGGCCTCTGGGATTTTGTATGGGGAGCTGAGATATCAGAGGGAGTGAGACTGTGTGCTAAGCATTTGTGGGAAGACACCCAACAGTCAGTGGAGGCTGAATATTTGGTGAGTCTATAATGGAACTCTATGGCCAAGAATATGGACATAACCCCAATGAATGTTTGCTTCCTATATTATGAAGAGATTTATAATTCCTTACCTATTAATCAGTCACACACTGACAAAGTATCAAATACATGAAGAATTCCTGTGGGAAAGCTTCCCTGTGCTGATTCCATGCCCCTTTCTCCCTACTGCCATCCTTTCTCAGAGGCTAGGATTATTTTGTTTTCTGTGTTTTCGTTTGTTTCTGCATGTATCAGCCACATATTCTTTTTTATCCCCCTTTCTTTGAATAAAATGCTTGCATAGAGCACAGACTATTCCTTTCATTTGTTCACTTGCCATTTTTTGAGGCCATTGCAAAGAAGATTGTCAAGAGCTAGCTTCAGGCCATCCTCAGCATGAAACTCTATCAAAGTGCTTTTCATAGTCTGCCTTCATGCTGCAGAGCCTCAAGGGGGTTTCATTATGACTCTTCAATTTGGTCCCCTGTGTGTTATGACGCATATCACACACCTGTCACCAGACACTCAGCACCCGTCCCTTGTCCTTCCACAGTGCTTCACTCAATTGCAGTGGTCATGTTCCACACACAGCTATGTGTGTCATGCCTGGCCGTTTGTCATGCTAGTCTCTTGTTGAAAAGACAACTCAGCCACGATTTGGCTCAGATGTTACTTTAGTGTGTGAACTGTGCTAGATGCTTCTAGCTAGAATTTGAGAGGATAGCCTTTCAGAGACATCTGAAAGAAATCTACTTGTATCCTTCAGAGCCATTTTAAAATCCCTAAAGGATGACTAAAGAGAGTAGAAAGCCCTGCAATCTGGTGCTTTTCCATTTGAACTAAACACTCATCATGTACTATGGCTGTAACCATTGAAGTTTAAATTTTAGCTCCATATCCTTGTAATTTCACAGAACAATGTTTTAATCATTGCTTATTACAAGCTCAACATAAGAACTTTCTATATCTAAGTTGTCATCATTGCTATTCTTATTCATTGTAACCATGATTACATAAAATAAGTGCTACCCCAACACAAACTATATGATATTCAATTGTGACTATCAAGATGGCTGCTAAATGACTAGCAGGCAAGTAACATATTCACTGAGAATGTGCAGGACAAAGGCATGATTTATGTCCTGGTCAGTGACATTCTGTCATGCTTTTTACAATAGCATGTGATTTAAAACTTGTGAATTCTTTATTTCTGGAATTTTGCACTTAATATTTTCTGGTTAGGGCTAACTATAGAAAGAGAAGCCATGAATAAAGAAAGGGGCACTGTTGTATACACTGAATACTTATAGGTCTCCGTGAACCTAATTCCTTCGCATATTGCTTTGTATTGACTTCTAAGGCAGCAATTAGGTAGTTACTGCAACTTGTTGCCAATGATGCAGCTCTGTGCTAGACTGAGGTTCCTAAAGGTGGAACTTAAACGTCTTGGCTTACACAAGAGATGGCAGTGGGAATAAAACTGTATCTTTCAAAGAGCAGCTTGACTTAAGACAGCACACTGAGACAGGAGATGCCCTGCTGAGACAAATCTCAGTCTCCTTGGCTCCTGGTGTGTGTGTGTGTGTGTGTGTGTGTGTGTGTGTGTGTGTGTGTGTG
>CAJQZJ010033026.1:8219503-8250704 GCA_907164525.1 Lophiomys imhausi | reverse complement strand
GTGTGTGTGTGTGTGTGTGTGTGTGTGTGTGTGTGTGTGTGTGTGTGTGTGTGAGAGAGAGAGAGAGAGAGAGAGAGAGAGAGAGAGAGAGAGAAGGAGGGAGGGAGGGAAGGAAGGATGGAGGGAGTGAGGGAGAGAGAGAAAGAAATTAAAGATGAATACAAACACGGCCTTTAAATTCTGTCCTTGTAAATGCTGTAGAGTGCATCACAATATAAAATGTGTTATGTTGGAAAGAGAATAAAATATTACCCCCAAACCCCATAGCAAAATAAAATCTGATGAAAGAGGCTCAGTGAGGGATTCTCTTTGTTTCGCTCTGTCTGAATTTTGAAAAGTGAACTCACCTCTTTTATGGATTATCTCATGTTATTCCTGAGCTCACACATCTATGTATTGATTATTGCAGGAAAAGAATATGTGTTATGAGTCCAATATCACTCAATATCTTTCCAATGCAAATGTCTCTCCTTGGACTTGAACCATTCCCTAAGAAGGGGCATCATGATACATACACAGTCCTGAGTTGGTCCCAAGTCATGGCATGGTCAAGCTGAGATTTACACATGCTGGATGCTCAGGAAGTGTTTTTTTGGTGATGAAGGAATGAATGCTGAGTGACAGCCCACACTCTGAGTGTCAGCACATATACATCTTCGAGAGAAGGCTAGGTAGTCTTTGTTTTTCTTCAATCAGAAACCAGTCAGAGACAAATCCATCCAGATTGCTTCCCCTCTGTGGCTTGCAGTGATTTTATCCCGGACAGTGCTGAGATTTTCATATCACAGCTTGATAAGCACAGATTAAGATGACGTTACTTTATATTGAAGAAGCAATTCTTTCATTTTGTACCATGTGACTTTATGAAACAAACAACAGTCTTTATTGAAGATGGTTTATGGTATTCATAATGTTCTGGGAGATTAATTTGTTTTCATAAAGTAGGACACATACCAAAGAAAGGAAAATCTAACTGAAGACAAATGTGGAAGATCTCAAAACTCACTCTTGTAATTTTGAAGCAAACAAGCAGGCAAACCCACTCTGTACATATCTTTAGCCTTGAAAAGTCATTAGGAAACACTGTTTATGACAACTAGAAGACCCTGCTCTTTTTCATAAGTGGACCTTTTCTGATACGTTGCCATGGGGACCACAGCTCTGTCATCTAAAAACATCTAAATCGAGGGAAGAGCTTACAAACAAAACCTACAGAGGGATTATTAGGGAAAAGCAGATATCCTTTCCTTCTCTTTCTACTTTTTTTCTCTCCAACCCAAATTTGATTTAACCATAGGGGGCAATGGCAGTGCACTGAAGTGCACACATCCTTTGAACTACTAAGTTCTAGTCCACTGTTTTCTTTATTCAGTTTTTAATATTTGTGGGGTTTGTTTATAAATTTATCAATCCAGTCACTATAATTTTATGATGGATTTAATGAGATAATAAAATGCTGTTGAGAAAGGTAGAATCAGGCTTTCCTGGTGGTTCTAGGAGACAGCTCTCAGACAGCATGGGAGACTAGGCAGAGTCAAGCCATGCTTGACTAGAAAGAGAACTGTACCTCAAGGTCACTGAAATCAGCCTCTGAAGATCTGAATTCCAAACTTGAATAAAAAGGGAATGAATGTCCTCTGTTTTAAAACCACATGGACATGACTAATCTGTAGAGAAATTCGAAGTCATACTGGTGTGATCAACAGTAAATGCTTTCTGCTTAAGCAGTGATGATGAACAATAGAGGTGTTGGGCACCAGCACATGTTGTCAATGTTTCGCACATGGGAAACATTAATCTTTATAACATCCTCACAACAACCTTCAGACAATTCCAAAATAAATGTTCAACTAACTCCAATAAATACTAAAATGATAAAGCTGAGAAGTTTGGTAGAAGCCTTGCCTAAAGATTCCCCTCCTTTCATTGAAGTGGATGCTTTCCCCAAGGCATAGCATCTCCTCCTCTATGATCACATTTTGAAATACCTTCTTGGAGAAATTAGGAGAAAATCTTAGCACAGGTTATGTAGTCAAGAGCTTTGAACACAAAGAGTCCTCAGTGCAGCCAGAGTGCACCTCACCTGTAGTTTTCAGATAGGAGAGGGACTTTCTTCCCCTTGGAATGGGTATTCATTAATTTTCTCTTCAACTAAGACCAAATATTTGACAAGAAGCAATTTATGTGAAGGAAGGAATATTTTGGCTCATGGTTTGAGGGAATACAACTCATCACATATAAATGCCACCAGGTGGTTCCAGGCAACTCCATAATAGAAGCCTGTGCCAGTACAGGAAACAGGGACAGGACATTAATTAAGGCTGGTTTCATCCCAGGAACCCACTTTCTCCACTTAGGTCCACCTTCCCATCCATGATCTCCTAAAACAGCACCAACAGCTAGGGAATAGCATTTGAACACTTGAGCCTGTGGGTCCAGTTCTGATCACTATCATAACAAGGTATCACAGGTATAACAAAATTCTGCTTTGGGTTGTGATGCAAGGCTATTAGAAGGCCAAGGAGGATCATCTAGCAATATTAGAGAGTACGGTTGCAAATTCAAAGTATACAGATACCAAAGAAGAAGTTGATGTTAGTCTGAAGTCTACATGTCTTTGTTCCCAGTTTATAGGATTACAGACTATTTTCATTAGCATCTAATAGAAAGTCAGAGACATGAGGACAGATTAGAAGCATGAACTCATGAAACCATCTATCACATTACCTCTATTTCCATTGGGTCTTAGATCCCATTACTTGGGAATCTCTGGGTCTGCAGACAGCATGCAAGGACCACAGAACCGCTGATTTCTGCAACAGTTTAGCTGAATGCAGAAGGAAGTCACTGTGGGCAGCCTCTGAAAATCTCTACATCTTGAATTTCTGAAGTACTGCTTTTTCTACTTAGCCATGAACACTGACTACTCATTTTATTTTCATTTGCTGTTTTTGACCTGGTTGGAAAATCAGTTGGGAGGAGCACCTTTCTACCTGCCTCTGTCAGGCTTACTCTGGCCCTGAACATGCTATAGTTCTATGTCTTCTTCTTAGGTGCAAAAATATGGACAAGAGTCTGCCTCAAATTAACTCTGAGTGATAACACTCAATCACATGATGTACAACATGTGTGTGGTAGAGATGTGGTACTTGTTTTTGTGGAAAGAGACAGCTAGTATAATAATCACCAAAGTGTAGGATATCATTTAGATAAACTGCATGATTTGAAAGATACATTTACCAAGCAAAGCTTAGTTTGATATGCTGATCATTCACAACTGGCTTATGCAAGACTATATCACAAACACAAGTGCAGCCTGGTTAATGACAGGGAAATTTCATTTTATCATTGTGAAAACATCATAAACATTACTTACATATACCATCTACACACCAAGGCTATATACTAGAGCCCATTTCTTTCAGAGTCAATATAAATAAAGGAAGACAGGACTAAATCAAGCAGGAACATGATGCTATCAGGAGACATGGTAGGCCTGAAATAGATGAGCCAAATGATGTCCAAATATGGAAAACTGTTTTACCTTTAACAGTTTTTTTATGTAAATAGGAATGTATTCTAAAATAATAATAAAAGTATGGTGTAGTAAATACACAAGCTACCAATTACAATCCCAAGTCATCATGCTCAAGTACTATGTCTTGACTGTTATTGTATGGTATGTCCTTTCTGACAACAGTGACACAGTGGGTTTGTTATTCCAGTGTTGTCATAAGTATGTAACACCCTACACGAAAGCATTATATTTGGCATGATATCCCCAGGAAGTAGGAACTTTTCAACCCTGTTATAATCACCCAGGACTGCTGTTACATGCACATCAACATAGACTGAAATGTCATTGTTTTTTAGCATACCATATTCCAGCCACAAACAGCCTCAGCTGGTGTTCTTTTACATAAACCTTGTGACCCAGACAGCCATGGTATCACTGGACAAGGACCCCAGGAGAGAATGAGTTAAAATTTGTTGTGTTTCTAAGGATATTTAAATACCCTTTATCAAATGTGTAAGTGTAAGTAATGTGAAGGCTATCCTGTGGTTAGTCACTTTTTGATGTAGTAATGTGTTTAACACCAAGCTAGTGAATACTGAACCAGTGCTCCCAGAGGAAAACCAAGGTTAAGTTCCTATCATCTTCTGTTACATTTTCTTCAAGTGTATATTACAAGACATCATTTCATGCATATTTCTTTTTTCTTAAACATTTATTTATTACTCCATTACTTCTCCATTGCCACCCCCTCCCTCCTCCCCCTCCCAGTCCCTCACGCCCACCCTCCACCCCATCTCCCACCTATCCCATCCCTCCCATGTGGGGTGTCTCTGTGTATCAGCCCCCCTTAGTTCATTAGTCACATGAGGTCTAAGAGCTTCCTCTTGCACAGGAGGCATACATGGCATTTCCACTAGGGTAGGGTGTCCCATTGATGGGTAACCAAGTCCCTGTTCAGGTTCTTTTGGATCTATTGATTGTAGGATGGTTATCCTATACTGTAAAGGCTAAAATTCAGTTATAAGTGAATATATGCCATGTGTATCTTTCTTAGTCTGAGTTAGCTCACTCATGATGAGCTTTTCTAGTTCCATCCAATTGGTTGCAAATTGCATGATTTCCTTATTTCTAATAGCTGAGTAGTATTCCATTGTGTAAATGTACCACAGTTTTGTTTTGTTTTATCCATTCTTTGGTTGAAGGACATCTGGGTTGTTTCCAATTTCTAGCTATTACAAATAAAGCTTCTATGAACATAGTTGAGAAGATGTCCCTGTGGGTTGGTGAGGAATCTTTTGGATTTATGCCCAGGAAGGTATGGCTGGGTTTTGAGGTAGAGCTATTCTAAGTTTTCTAAGATATCACCAGACTGATTTCCATTGTGGCTGTACAAGTTTGCACTCCCACCAGTAATGTGGGAGTGTTCCTCTTTCTCCACAGCCTCACCAGCATAGGCTGTCTTTTGAGTTTTTGATCTTAGCCATGGTGACAGGAGTGAGATGGAATCTCAGAGTCCTCTTGAGTTGCATTTCTCTGATGATTAAGGATGTTGAGCATTTCTTCACGTGCCTCTCAGCCATTTTAGATTCCTCTTTTGTGAATTCTCTGTTTAGATCTGTTCCCCATTTTTTGATTGGGTTACTTGGTTTGCTGGTGTTTAATTTCTTGAGTTCTTTATAGATGTTGGATATTAGCCCTCTGTCAGATGTGGGGTTGGTGAAGATCTTTCCCAGTCTGTAGGCTGCACTCTATCTTCATTCATATTTCTACAAAACCTCATTTCATGCATGTTTATATAAAGACACTGCATCACTTACTTTTCCTGTTTCTGTGACCAGTTGCTGGACAGGAGGCTACTTAAGGGAAGAGAGCTTTTGGGAAACTTGTGGTCTGAGGGGAATACAGTCTTCCAGTAGAGGAAAGATATGGAAGCAGGAGAGTCTCTAGTTATATGGGCAGTAGTGTGAGTGGCAGGTCACACTGCACTATTGTCCAGAAACAGAGACATATGAATCCTGGTGCTCAGTTTACTTCCTTCTTTTTTCCTTTTATATTTTGTCTAAGATTCAGGAACAATCAGCCTGGGTCTTCCCACCTCATGAAAAGCTCTCTGGAAATGTTCTCATAGATACACTCAGAAGTGTGTTTCTTAGGTGATTCTGAGTTCAGAAGACCATCCAAATTATCAGCCAACATGCTCTTATTTAATTATCATTGTTGATTCATTAACATTGAACATATAGCCAGGCTCACTGTAACAGAATGAGGGTTATTCAACACACTTTGCTCTGTGAAGCACATCCTATTCTCCCTGCCCCAAGGTACACTAGATAGTTCCTCAGCACTCTAATTGGTGAAACATTTTAGCAAAGGCACAAAAACTGTGAAAAATGTGGTGGGACTAAGAATGACACACACAAAAAAATGTACTCCCATGCCTGTGACAGCTGAGAACAGAAGAGCTACACCACCTTGCTCTACCTTATCTTGGATTTTATTCTTTTATAGACACAAGATTTTAGCTGTTGTCTATGTCTTTGATTGATTATGAAAGTAGTATAAGTATTCATTCCACAGTTTTAAATAAATGTTAGTGAATAGGTGAGTTTTCAAACACGCAATCCTCAAATAATGAAGGCCAGCTGTTAACTGCTTACCCTAGGCTTTTATTTAAACAAAATTTATATTAATAAAGATCTCCTGATGGAATCTTGTGATAATTAGTGAAGTTGAATCTATATATGGTCCACTAAATTAATTAATGGCTAATTCCAGGCTAAATGTAGTCCTTACTCTGTCATCTGCATTTTACACAGGAAACATGGAATTATTATTTTAACAAGGTTCTCTGGAAGATGACACTATGTGTTTTGAATTTCAAACAGGTCCTTCTGCTTGCTGACTAGAAAAAGAGCATTATTAATAGCTAGAGAGAAATGGAGGAAGGAAGCCTGCTCCAGGAAAATGTCCATTAATTTGTTTGCTCACCATTCATTTAAAAAGCACATATATTTTTGGAAAAAAATAAAGTTCTAGGCTCTGCAAATCCTGACATGAGCAAATAGCCCCAATGCTTGGTAGGTGAGGGACTCTTGTTAGGGAGGAAGATGACACAACAAAGCTAAGTGTTTATAAATAGAGTGACTAATTATAAATAGAAGAAGGGTAATGTAGTATCTGTGGTTGGAATAGATAAGAGAACTGTGGTCTTGGCAGTCATGAGGCCTGTGAGATGACTTGGATGTGATCTTGTAGGGACATCCAAATTCTGGATTCACCGAATAACTGGATGTTGGTAGTTTCAAAATCACTGTGAAGGAGGGAACATCCTGCAAACTCTTGCATGGAGTGTCAAAGGAGCAGAATGACCAGGAGCAAGTGGGTCTTCTGTGCTTGGGATTTGAAGAAGCATGACCAGTGGAGCATGGAGGACTAGATCTGAGAGGGGCTACAGCATGGACTGGACTAGGGCTACAACTTAAGTGCTTGGGAATGAGTGAGGAAAATACTTGCAAGGATGGATGTTCTGTGTCCAAGAGAGCCTAGGGGAAGTCTAAGTTGGAGAAGGCTACTAAGACCTTCCTAGTTTGTGTTTTTGTATGTCATTTACTCCAGTAGAACAGATACCCATTGAAAGACAATATTTTAAAAGGAAAGGAAATTCAGTGATACAAGTTGCTACCATTATAGCATTATTTGACTACTTGACTTTTCTTCTAGCTTTCCTCCACATCACTGATTCAATGATCCTTGCCATGATGGCCATAGATTCACCATTTAAAATAGTAAGCACCCATTAAATAACTTTCTTCTATATGTTTTCAATAAGACTTGATCATGATTTCATTTTAGAGCAATAGAAAAGTAACTACCCACATCAGACATTGTTACCAGGGAGTGAATTATTTCTGTGACAGACCTGATCATGCTAGGTTTTGGAAGAATGTGGTATATTTTGGGACTTTGGACTAGAAAAGCATTTGTGTAATGTAAGTGGAACTTAATGGGCCAGTCTAGTAGGAGCTTGGATCACCAACTAGGCTAGGGATCATTTTTGTGATATTTTGTAAAAGAATGTGGCTGCTTTTTGTCCTTGTCCTAAGAATCTACCTGAGGCTAAATTGAAAAGTTTGGGACTAATTTCTTTGGCAAAGTATTGAAGGCTCAATGTTGAATGGCTTTAATTACTTATTAGCCCTTGCTTCCAATGGCCATAACTTTGGTTATAATTTAACAACAATTTTTAAAATATTTATTTTATTTTTTAAAAGTCCTAATGTTGACTCTATTGTGTAGTCAGTAGCAAGTACTTTTATGTAGATGTACAATGAAAAAGAACAAGTAGGACAAAATGAAATACAAAATGTACATTTTAAGGGTAAAAAGAGCACCAAGAAATTTAATGTTGGAGTGAAAACTTGAGTTGAGGGAGAAAAAGAGAGGTCTAATGCTAAATGGAATAAAGGGAGTGGTATCTTCAAGGTAAGACCTTATACAGATAATCCTTTAATTTATAAACAGGTAAGCTTTTTCAACAAAGAAAAGCATCAACAAATTATATGCAAATATAATTGAAAGAGGTGGTCATGCTCCATATCAAGCAGAATGTGGCAGCATAGGCCAGGAGGTTCTCTGACTTTTGAGTCATGAAGAACACAGATGGTGGAATCCTCAATTAAGGAAAACTGCTGAGACTGAACATGGGGCTGGAGAGTCCCTACACAGAAGTCTTGAAAGGCTACCCTGTCTGCAGCTCTTCTTGGCAGGTGTCTCATAACTCTGACATCTCCAACATCCTGATGTCTTCAAGCAATACAGGCTTCACCTGCACAGCTTCATGCAATGACATTATGACATAGCTACAACTGTATGGGGGTCAGGGAATGGAATGTGCTGATTTGGATGGGCATGGCTCCCATAGGCTCATGTGTTTGGGTGCTTGGTCTGCAAATGGTAGAGCTCTTCAGGAAGGATTAGAAGGTGTGGCCTTCCTGGGAGCTTACAGAGACTGAAGCACCAACCAAAAAGCATGTATGAACTGGACCTAGGCCTCCTACACATATGAAGCTGATAGACAGCTTGATCTTCATGTAGATCCCCTAGCAAGTGAGTGGGGATTGACTCTGATGTGGACTATGTTGCCTGTTTGTGGAACACTTTACCCTGGCTGGGTTGCCTTGTCTGGTCTCAGTGTAAGAGGATGTTCTTAGTCCTGTGCTGTCTTTTTTTTTTTTTTTTTGGTTTTTTGAGACAGGGTTTCTCTGTTTAACAGCTCTGGCTGTCCTGGACTCGCTTTGTAGACCAGGCTGGCCTCGAACTCGCAAAGATCCGCCTGCCTCTGCCTCCCAAGTGCTGGGATTAAAGGCGTGCGCCACCACCGCCCGGCGTTCTATGCTGTCTTAAAAAAAACTAAAATATCCAAGTCATTTGATTTTACCAATGAAGAATCAGGAGCTAGATTCTGGGTTGCAAACTTACTAGCTCAGAGAAGCAGAGAGTGCTTTCTCTGACATTCCAAATTCACCAACATCCCAGCCAAAAGTCTTAAGTTAAAAAGTCCAGAAAACATAGCCTTCAGAAGCCTTGAAGGAAAAAAAAACATCCCAAAGGAGAAAACCCAAAGGAAGAAGAACTCTGAAGGAGAAAACCTCTGAAGGAAGAAAAACTCCAAGGGAGAAGAATTCTCTAAAGGAAGAAAACCTCTAAGGAAGAAGAACTAGAACTAGTCCCAGCTCCAGCATGCTGCCTTAAATATCCCTCAGCTCAGTGTCCCTCCTTTCTGTTTAATCCCTGTCAGCTGGTTTCTTGCTCTGCCTCTTGACCTAGGGCTAACTTTATTTAATCCAGTGTACATAAAAATCTTGGATTAAATGTGCTTAGAGCTGCACCACACCATAACCATTTGTTTACAGTAAACAGAAAGCTCTAGGATTAAAGACTGAGCTATCCCATAATTACAAACATTTTTTTCAATTTAGAAAATCAGGGTTCACAAAGTGATCAAGTATTCTGCAACAGTTTTGATGCAACTTGAAGAGTCTGGTGGGTAGGTGGGATCCCTTTACTGAGGAGAAGGGGAAGGAGGAAAAGGGAAAGTGGGAGGGTGGGACCAGTTGGAGAGGAGGAAGGGGGTTGCAGTCTGAATGTAAAATGAATAATTAATTAATAATTAATCAATAAAAAGTTGTGGTCTTCTTAGATGCCTCTAAGAGTCTTTATTGATTAATTACATAACTAGAGGTGGGTTTTGAGATTTCTTAGTCTCTCTCTCTCTGTCTGTCTCTGTCTCATGCTTGTTCATCAGATGTAAGCTTTTAGTTACTGCTCCAGTTGTCTGCATGTTACCATTCTCCACAAAATGATGGTCATGAACTCACCCTCTGAATATGTAAGCCCCTATTAAATGCTTTCTAATGTTGGAACAGACTCTCAGAAGCAGGGGGATAGTGTACCATGTACTAAGAGAGTAGTAGAATGAGACAGAAGAGTGGATGAATCACTGACAACAGCCTCCGCTCTGAAGCCCTTCTCACTCCATTGCTGGCTCCATGTATCATGCTGCATCCCATGTGAGACCCAAGGCCTGTGAGGCTGATGCTTCTGGTCTAGGTTGGGAAGCAGGATTTTGACCACTTCTTCTTCACTTCTAAAAAGAAACCAGAAATAAATTTCATGTGCTTTGAGGCTGTCTGAATACATTATAGCATCGATCTTCAGTCGTTTATCCCTTTTTCTCTGACAAACATTGATTGTAGAGCAGGGGTTATGAAGGACTTACCTACCCTGTCTTGGCAGAGCTAGGCTGTCGACTTACCTGCTTCCAGGTCTACAGTTGGAGCAAGGGGCTTTTCCTACCAAGAGATAGGCTTGCGACTAATTCAATCATCTCCCACTGGAGATTCTTCGATGCTCATCTTCTACTTGGGGTAGAATAGGGGGTGCTGTCAGAAGTTGATATGTCTTGATATAAAAAAATCTAAAGTTATGAAAACATCTTTGAATGCCATATTCTGCAGATCTCTTGAGGTTTTTGAAGAGGCCCTATCTATCTCTTATATTAGGGTAAGCAGATGTTGCTTGTCTCTTAGCAGCTTTATTTCTGATTAGCTTAGAAAATAACTATAATAGGCTGTCATAGTACCTAACAAAATGACCGGCTTGCATAACTGTTAGTTTGCATTTCTTAATTATCCTAAACAGTTTATGGACATCTTTTTAAATAACCATTGTTTCAGAAGAGCTCCTAGATTTGGTTGAGTCCTGTATTGTGCCAATAACATCCCCATGAGTATAGGAAGGGCAAGTCTTTTACTTCCCAAAACCTTATAAATGAGTTAGAGACATGGTTCAAGAGTCAGACCATCAGCAAGCATGAAGACCAGAGTTCCGATTCTCAGAACGGGGAAGGATCTAGAACACCACCTATAATTCTAGTATGTGGAAGACAGAAACAAGGGATCCCTGAAACAAGCTGGATAGCTAGACTAGTTTATTGGCAAGCTTGGGTAAATTAGAGACTTTGCCTCATTGAATAAGGGGGAGAAAACAGGTCAACACCCACTGTCAACATCAGGCTTTTACCTGCACACATGTGCATGCACATCCACACACATACGTAGCATATAAAACTAGGAAAAGGGAAAATAAACAAACAATAACAGCAGCAACAGCAGCAAAGCCTTGTGATTTGTTGCTAGCCCTGTGGCTTCTGATGTTTTAAACATTGAATAGGTACAGGTCTGAGCTGTAGTGACATCCTCCATGCCTCCTTACATTCTTCTTCCTTTTTCTTGCCTCCCTGCCTGCTACATAAATCACTGTGCTATGCAAATTGAAAAAAATCTGCCTGAAGCTCCTGTGAGAAGAGATCATCCCAAAAGTGGATTTCCATGGAAACCAAATGCAAAATGTAGCAGGAAGGGGAGAGGAAGGATAAATTAGACTCGCTGCCTCGTTTCCATCAACGTCACAGGCTCCCATTAGCACCTCTCCCTCATTTTTTTAGTATATTCTCTTTTATACCAGACTGTTTTCTTCTTTTTCATGCCCTCCGTGGAGTTCAATTTATTCAATCTGAAAAGGGATGATTTATTTCAAGTGCTTACCTTTGTGAAGAGCTATTACATAGAGAATGGTGACCATTTTCTATTTATTACTGGAGAAGAACGATAAATGCAACCTTCATCCCAACAGAGAAGTAAGCTTAAGGAGAAAGGCCACAACTTACTGTGTTAGGATTGTAGTGACAAAAGAATGTGGCTTCTTGGAACCCTTCAATAGTGGGATAATGACACATCAGTGTGCTGAGACAGCCGTAAGAAAATACATGCTCTGGTTTAAACAACAGCAATTCATGAGCCCGTAACTCTGAATATCTGGAAGCCCAGACAGAGGCACCAGCATATCATCATCATCATCATCATCACCATCATCATCATCTTCATCATCAATCTATACATGAAATATCCCTTGTTGACTTTCAGTCATGCATCTTTCTGTTGTCTCCTTAGTTTCCCTTTCTCTCTGCATACACATCCCTGGTGTCTCTCTGTGTCCTAATTTTCTCTTCTTATGAAGACACTGGTCAGATTGGTTTAGTGTCCACCTTGATGCACATATTTGAAATCCACTGCTATATGTACATATATATGTATATATAAAACCATGCTATGACTATTGTAAACATGAATACACAGCTGCCATACATTTGTACAACACACACACACACACACACACACACACACACACACATTCAACATACACACACATGCCAAGAAAGTAGGAAGTGGACTACTTGGGAAGGAAGTCAACAGAAGGAAGAAGGAGATAAGAGGGTAAAGTGAGTGAGTATGATCATAATGTATTGTAAACATTTGTGAAATTGTCAACAATGTTCTAAAATTGAAAATAGTGATGGCTTTACAATAGTAGGGAATATGTTACATTAAAAACATTGGATAATGTAAACTGGCAATTGTATGCTATGCTAATTAGGTAACAATAAAGGTTTTATTAAAAACAACAATAAAGATCCTATATTGAAGCACAATTATGTTCTGAGACTCTGTAGTCAGAGCTTCAACATACAAATTATGAGGAAATCATCAGCCCATCACAGAAGATTCTATTAGGGGAAGGTGTTTTAGAATGTGACATAGAAAAGTCAGAGAAAAATCTTCCTCAGAAAACTGAGTTCAGAAACAGGACACTGAGGCCCATGGGAGGTACTCAGTGAAGGCCACTTGATAGTGAGATGTGAGCTCTCTGGAGCATACCCTCCCAGTCCAGCCAGTCCACATTTTACATTGTGAATCTTGCCGTAGAATAAGCCTCCATTAATTCAAGATGACATGAGGGCTCTGCTACTGTGAGGGAGCTACCCTTGAGCCCTTCAAGGCAAACAAACACAGAAGTCTGGTCATGTGGACTATGAGCTGCACTTGGGAAGCACATCTTCCACTGTGAGAGAACAACCAAAGAACTTCTCAGAGCAAGCACAGAAAAGTGGTCCATGTGGGATATAACTCTTCAGAGCAATTTCATATTATCTTCTCTCAACCTTTCTGGCTTTGACATGGTGAAGGTAATTTTGGGTTTCCAGATCTCCCCTGTCAAGTGATCAGGGAGAGAACTTGCTTGGCTTTAGGCTTGGAATCAGCTACAGGGGTCTGCACATAGTCCCTGGAAATTGGTATGGAGACTTTTAAATACTAATGAACAAAAATGTCAAAAGGATCTTGTTGAAGATGAAGAACTATTCAGAAACTTGCCAGGCAACCTGGGTGGTCTGTGGTCAGAATCACTTCTATTAAGGACTCAGCAGATAGATGAACCAAACCACCTGTTATCTATACCCTGAAACTTCATGCTGAGCAAGGCCCATGAGCAGGCTGTGCAACAGCCTGGAGAGTTTTCAATTTTAAGCCAACCCAGAGGAATTAGATAAGAACTGGAGTTGTTTTTCAAGTTTGCATGGCTTTGTTTTAGAATTGTGTCTCCCTTGGGGAGGCGGAACTGTTAGAATTATTACATAATAGAATGTTTCAAAAATGCCTCAAAGATTCAGTAATCATTAGCCGTTCTGAGAAAGTTACTGTTGAGACTGTCATGCTATTAAGTTTAAAAGAAGCCTCTTCTGTAATAGACAAAGGATTCTGGGATACATCACAGCAAGCAGTATGAGCTTCAAGTTCACTGAGGTTTCCCTTGCCCTGTGTTCCATGGGGGTAGCATGGGTGTGTCCATGTAGGCTGTGGTGGTTTGAATAGGTGTGGCCACCATACACTCATGTATTTAAATGCTTCGACCATGAGGAGTGGCACTGTTAGATGGTATGGACTTGTTGGCGCAAATGTGGCCTTGTTGGAGAAAGTATGTCACTGTGGAGGCAGGCTTTGAGGTCTCATATATATGCTCAAGTTATGCCCAGTGTTGAGACAGTCCCCTTCTGCTACCTGTGGATCAAGATGTAGAACTCTCAGTTCCTTTTCGAGCACCATGTATGCCTGCACACTGCCATACTTCCCACTGTGATGATAATGGACTAAACCTCTGAAACTGTAAACCAGATCCAATTAAATGTTTTCTTATACAAGAGTTGCTTGGTCATGGTGTCTCTTTACAGCAATGAAACCCTAACTAAGAAACACAGGCAGTGTACATAGCAAGTTTGCATCACAAACAGGACCTCTGAGCCTAGGAAACCAGTGCTACAGGAGACATTGTGTTCCTATTGTGGTTTGGAAATAGATTGACACCTGCCACGGAGATACCTTCCAGTGCTGCTTGCTATGCAAATATTCTTTAAATGGTAGTTTGTGCCAAAACCCATCCAAGAAGTGCAAATTGTCCATGGATATTGCTCCTCAGAAAGGATTTTTTTCTCCCTCTGAAATATCTCTCCCAGCATCTTTGTCTTCAGGGAGACCCAGTTATGCCACAGTTTAGAGTCAGTACACAAAGAAACAATGAATAACTATTAGTTTAGGCCAGAATATAGGTGTAAGGAACTGTTTCATATTAGAAGCACATATGCTTCCATAGTGAGACTTCCATCTTGTCCATTATATACTTAAGACTTGTGGGGATTCTGTTTTCCTAGAAATCTACTGGGTGGGTTAAAGAGTGTTTTGTTGAACTAACGATATGATAAATTAGTTAAATGAATACAAATTCAAAGAGTAATAGTAGATGATAGTAAGTTCTCTTTTCATACATACAATATTAATGTACATTTACAGTTATTATATAATTCAATTTCAAAACTGATTTGATTGGTTCATTTATTCATATGAAGAAAGCCAGAGACAAAATAGCTTATTTATAATCACCACTAAGAAGTGAGTATGCTGATAAATTCCTGTAAGCCCAGCTACTTCAGAAGTGGGAGCTGGAAGAATAAAGTTCAAGGATAGTCCAGGCTGCTACTGAGACACCCCTAACTCAAAACATAAAACAAAATCCACCAGACTACAGCAGAATCAAGGCTCACATTCAGAGCTCTGACTTTAGAAGGGAAATTTTTACCTAGCACATAGATTCAATCAAGGGAAGAAAAAAAATGAGATTTACTTCCTGATTAAAAATAGAAACAAATGCCACAAATTCTGTCAGGAAAGAGAATAGCTATGAGGTACAGAAGAATTTATTTCCCTTCTACATTCATTTTGTAGCGTTTAGCACTTTGCAGGGTGGGCTTTTTCCTCATGCAGGATCATTATCACAATTTCACTGATTGGCATGGCATCTGCTCCCCTGGAGCCTGACCTGATTGGATCTGTAAGGGAAATGCTGCTTGTTATATTACAAGCCTGATTCTGAAGTCATTCAAGGAATGATTCCCAGAGGCTACAAAAGAGTGTTACCACCCACAAAGCTTCCTGCAAGGGAACCCATCAGCTGCAGTGTGCGATCAGCAGCTAATATTAGGTCAGATTCAAAAGCTAACTTGAAAGGAAGTTTTAACATCCTGTTCAGTAGATTGCAGAGGTGTGTGCATGTGTGGTGGTGGTGATGGTAGTGGTAGTGGTGGTGTGGGAAATCCCACTCTACTTATCCTCTTGAGACTGAATCTGGGAAACAGTTTTTTTAGTTAGGCGGACTGGCCAGCAAGTCTCAGTGATCCTCTTGTTTCTTCTCTTAAGAGTTAATCCTGCTGTTTTGTATAGAATTTACTGTTATAAGAGAAAGAACCATTTGTTGGAATGAAAAGAGAAGCTGTTGGGGGGGGAAGAGGGTGGAAGGGTGGGACAAGAAGGGGGAATAGGGAAGGGTTTGCGACTGAGATGTAACTTGAAAAAAAAATAAAGTACTTATTAAAAAAAAAAAAGAAGAGTTAATCCAACTAAGCCTGTCAATCACCTACCTTGTCCAGGAGATCACTCCTTAAGAAATCTGATAAACCTGAAGACAGACTCAGGAGATGGGAGAGTAAAGATCCCCTTAAGGAGATAATGTACTATGTACTCTGGAAGCTGTCCCTCGATGTAGTTTTTAAGTCTTCACTGCTAAGTCTGCCTGTTTTACTCAGTTCTCACTGAAAATAAGTAAATTTTCTCTTTCACTTTCTTTCTTTTTTTATATATTGACTCAAATCCTAAGCTTGCTCTGACTCTCTGGACATTCTTTCTCTGAAGAAGCCCTTCCTGCCTGGCAGCTGCTTGTTTACCTGCATGGCTGAGTCTGTCTGCTTTTCTGACTCTGACTCAAAGGTCATGGTCATGTGTCTTCTTCCTAGCCACTTCCCTTCTAAGTGAAGCTGCTGAGGTTTACAGCTTGTCTGCCCTGTTGCTTTTCTCATAAAGTCTAACAAATTGTGCCTTGAGCTCCTTTTGAGTCGATTTTAAAATTCTTTTAACAGTGAAACTAAATACTCACAAAAGGGAAGTCTGGTTCCACTGTAATAGGAGCCTGGTCCAACCCCACTTCAGCAGCTCCCCCACACAGCCTCTATTGCCTTTCAGAATTTTGGAAACAAGAGTATTGACTAGAAATACCACATTATTGCTTTGTTAGTGGGGAAGGCACACATTCTCTCCCTGTATCTCTCTGTGTCAGAGGGACCCTGGCACGGATAGGAGAGAAGAAGGAGGTCTCAGACCTTCATACAACCCCTATATCAAACTTCATCTAGTACACAGTTGCCCAAATGTTAAAATATGCTCAGCCCTCAGAGACCTCATGCAAGGAGGAGAAGCTGTGCTTTGGTAGTTGTAGGTGGGGGCCAAAGTCTCAAATTTGCCTGAAGCTTCCAGGTACTGCTGGTTTGTGGAACACATTTTGAGTAGCTAGTGTCTTAAGAACTTTAACTTATGATCATCTCCTCAATCTGCATTTTCAGTTCCTAGATGAGATTGTTGAGTTATGATGAATTTGCAGTAAAGGCTACATAAGTTAAAGAATATAGTTTGATGTGTTTCCCTGTGTGAAATAACTACCATATTCAAGGTATTCAGCATACCCGTTATTCCTTGAAACCATTTGTAATCTTTTAAGTTACCAGCCTTCTGGCCCCAGCCAGCCATTCTCTGTTCTGTCACCATAGATGTGCTTATATTTTCTAGAAATATCCATCAATGCTGTCTTTGTTGTTATTCTGCTTTGACTTCTGTGGTTGAGCATAATTATTTTGAGATTCATTTATATTGTGATTCTTTTCTTTGTGATGGACCTTTACAGTATTTGATTGTAACAGAGGTAACAGAGGAAGTCACTGTGGACATTGATGTACACACATTTGTTAAGCTTCTGCTTTCAAACTCTTCAGATTTCTGAACAGGAGCTCATACTAGATCATATGATAGATGTCATTTTAACATCTTGAGTCATTTTAGTACCACTAGCAGAAGATGAGGGCTCCAGATATCTGTACCCTTGTGAAACCAAATAATCCAATCAAAAAATGGGAGATGGAGCTAAATAGAGAATTCACAAAGGAGGAATCCCTAAGGGCTGAGAGACACCTGAAGAAATGTTCAACATCCTTAATCATCAGAGAAATGCAACTCAAGACAACCCTGAGATTCCACCTAACACCTGTTAGAATGGCTAAGATAAAGAGCTCAAATGAACATTTCAATAATCAATCTTCCTAAACTCTTATATGATCTCAGAATTTGAGGTTCAAGACAGACACTGAGGAAGATTTTTTTTTTTAAGTAAGAGATTGCTATGCCACGAAGATGGTTGAAGTTCTGAGGGGAGTTTGGGCTCATGAAGAGACCTGGATGTCCTCTCTTAGAGGTTTCAGAGAGCAGTGGAGAGTTCCTGTACCATGTAGTTGATGAGCAGCTGGCAATAGGTGCTAACAGTCTTGTTGTCTTTGATTCTTAGGCAGCAGAAGAAAAGTTCTGCCTTTTCATTAATGTGTCTGTCTCTTAGGGTGCCTGGTAAACTTCCTTTGGGGAAGTGAGCATTATATTAAAGGTTAGTTACCATAGGGTGACTGCCAACCCTTTCTTTAAAGCACTTGTGAGGGGAGAGAAAGGAAGAAGCTGCTGCATGTCAGTGGGCAAGCCTGAACTCCTAGCCCCAACTTCACAGTTGTGTGTCATTCTTGTACTGTACAGTGATGACTCCTTGTGGTGTTGATGTGAATTTGCCATGACTGTAAATGCTGAGCAGTGTAGCTTCTTGTGTTTACATAAAATCTCTATGTGTTCCTTGGGGAAATGCTTGCTTAGCTGTTTTTTTTCTCCACCTGAAAAAATATTGCCTACTTTATCATTTGATTTTGAGATATTTAATAAAAATATTCTACATATGCCTTTTATCGAATAGATGATCATTTATATTTCCTACAAAAGGTCTTATCTTTCACCCAAAAATATCATTTTCATGTTTAATTTTTCACTTTTTTCTTTTATGGATTGAGAAAAAGTCTGTTTTTGAGAGCATGAACATGAAATTTTTGCTAAACTCAGTTACAAAGACTCTCTGATGTATACTTCTAGAACCTTCTGATTTCAGATTTTTCATCCATAATTCTGACCATACTTAATTATTTTTGTTTAGGATGTGTAGCTACACAGCATATACATATATAGTACAGCGGAGGAGGTACAATTGTTCCAGTGACATTTGCAGAAAACCTGCCTTAACTGCCCTTCAGCTTTGTCGCAGGTCAGCTTGTCCATGCACATGTCGATCCTCATGTAGTCTTGATTCAATAGTCTCTATGTTGTCAGAACATTCTCTGTCACTCACTGTCAGTCCATATCTTGTTCTGAATATATTAACCTTCCAATTTGCTTATTGTTAATGTCCCTTTGGCAATTCCATATCCTTTGCATTTTCATGTAAATTTTGGGAACAATTTGCCAGTTTCTCTAAGTAAAGCCACTAGGATTTGGGTTGGTGGTGCAAACTGGGTCATTAAGTAACTTGGCAATATGGAGTCTCCACTCAAGCAGTGTGTGCCTCTTTTTATTCACTTTGCTCTTTCGTTTCTCTCAACAAAGATTCTAAGAATCTTTAATATCTTGAATTTGAAATACTAATTAATCTTTTTTCACAGAGATACCATAGGTACAATTATTTACTATGTATTATAAAACCAAAGTATCATTATCTTATTCCTATTTTAGCTGTGAATTATAATGTTGGTATTTTCAAAACCACTTTTTCAATGTTCCGTGCTTGTGGATTGGCAATAAGGGTAGCTGATTACACAAACACTCTAAAACTGAAGAGCAAAATTAAGACATCATTATGAAGAAAGGTGCTCTGTCTGATCAGTAGCCCATTAAAACCTACTGATTATTTTAAGACAGAATAAAGCTTATAATTAACTTACAAGAGACTTTTCCATTATAAAGAATGAAACTATCAGATACACGCTCAAATACTGCCAAGAAAATCAATTGAAACAAAGGAAGTCAGGAAATGACATGCAGACATTGATAGCACCTTGCATTATGAACAGCTAGCTACCCTGGAGAGAAGCAGCATTCTTTAATCCAGTTCAGAGTTAAGATAACTGCATTTTGTAGAAGAGAGGTTTCCTAAGACATCAGGGTACCTGGGCTTGGGACAGACCTGTGTTGGCCCATGGTAAAGTAGCTGGTGGGAAGCACAGTCATCCTCTCTGTGGGAACGTACCTCCCATGTGGCTGTGTCTTGGTTTGTACCTAAAGAAACCTGTTTGTTTCTCTGTGTAATGTGGATAAAAAGTACATATAAACTCAGTGTTATCTCATTGAGAGCAAGAGGCAGAACAAGAAAGAGTGAGAAAGGAAGAGAGATTGAGAGAGGGAGGGAGGGAGGAAGAGAGAGAGGCAGATAGACAGATAGACAGAGTGAGAGAGATAGAACTCAGTGTTGTGTTGTAAGGATAGAAAAATACAATATTCTTGGGGAAATATCTGGAGGAAAGAAAGTCTTACTATATTTCACAAGTAAGAGCATTCTTAAGGAGATAAGACCATTTTAGCCAATTTTTACAAGGATTATGGATTTTCTGGAGAAGTGGATAAGACAGACATTCTATGATCATAAAATTCGACTTTCTATTGCAATGAAAAGTTCTCCCTTCCTCCCTACCTCTTCTCTTTAAAACTCGGTTGATTCTTTACTTAAGCTGCTTTTAGATGCTATTCTGCTTCTCTTCCCCCCTTCACTGAATTTAACAGGGAAGGACCAAGGTAACAACACTCAAAGATAGTCTATTTATTGTAAAGCCATCCCCTTTATTACATTATAAAAAGAGACCATGAGTACAGTACCATTGCAGAGAGTACATTTCATCACATCGGTTGCTGCGGTCATACACGCTTGGCTTCTCCGAGTTTTGATTCTCAGCTAGAAGATAATAAAAGGCGCTGGCGTGTGGCCCTCCCTTTAGGTAGCACAATGTGGCAAGGAAATAAGACAAAGGACAGAAAGACATGCTATTGTTAATAAAATAATTGTTAATGAGTACTACAGAAGTTATTATGTTTAATGTAGTTTCCAACATGTGTCAAAATGTTTTAACTCTCCATCTAGTGGCAAGGCAAGTGTTTTCAGATCTTCTGGCACAAGGATGCTTTTCTTTCTGGAGGATGTTCTGGTTTCACTGAGACTGTGATTTTATGGGGCTCAGTTACATCTGTCTTCATATTCCTGCTTTGTCTTTCATCCCTGCTTTGGCCTGCCCACCCAGTCTGTTGTCATGGGATTTCTGAGAAGGGAACGCCCTCTACCAACAGAACAGGTAGAATTAGCAAAACTGGTCCAATCTTCTCTCCTTGAACTTGGATAGGAAAATCTGGAGGGAAGGATCTAGCCCCTGACAAGTGCAGATGCTCAGCTTAAGACACAAGGGCAGTCATGGGGTCTCAAGGGAGCTGGGGCTTTGAGTTCTCAAAAAACATCTGAGAAAGAAAAGCCATTTATGAACAGCTGGGGCAAGAGGAGTGCCACAAACAGAGACGACTCAGTGACCCCTGAAGTGAGTGATTGAGTCACTCTGATTTATGCATAATGGCTGTTCTCAGTTTCTCTCCAGTCACATGAGTGTCTATGAGGATGTTTCTTGTTTTATGTTTTTCCTTAATTAATGTGCCCATTTCTGGAGACTGGGAGGAAAAAAACCTCTCAGCTGCATGGCTTAAATAACTTGGCAGCTCCACTTACACATTCTGTCCAAGGGAAAGATGCAATACATATGAAAGGCCTCACTGCATGTAAGAACTTCTAACCTCTACTCTTCTAAATTGAGTTGGACTAAACTTCTGAACTTTAAGTCAAGCCCAATTAAATGTTTTCCATCATAAGAATTGCTGGTGTCATGGTATCTCTTTACAACAATAGAAATTGCACCTAAGACATCTTTTCTGAATCCAGAGCATGTTATCACATGTGGTAATGTTTGGACTATTCCCTGCAATTCATTTTTGGTTTTCAGTGGTGGGAAATGGCTCTGCTCATTCCTATAATATAAAGTTTCTTTTCTCCCAATATCATTGCCTTGAAGACATCTTTGTCCTCACAACCACTTCCCTAGCTCATGACAATATATTCTCCTTCACAGAGACCTTGAATGCTCATCGAGAATAGGGGGATCTGGAGGGGACAAGAATGCCACACAAAGACCAATAGAACCAATCAACCTAGGCCCCTAGAGGATTACAGACATTGAAACAACAACAAAAATGCATAGGAAGACTAGACCTAGGCCCCTATACATATATAGATAATAGGCAGCTTGGTTGTCATGCAGATCCTTTAGCAAGTGGAGCTGAGGGTGGTGGAGGGGAGGGCTCTGACATGGACTCTGTTGCCTGTTAGTGGAATACCTTAGCTGGGCTTCCCCAGGGCAAGAGTAAACTCTTAGCCCTCATACAACTTGATGAAGGGAGGTGTGGGGGGGTCTCCAGTCGTCCCAGGAGAAGGAGAGGGGGAAGAGGGTAGGAGGGTGGGACTGAGTGGGAGGACGGAGGGGGCTGTGATTGGGATGTAGTTTGAATAAAAAGAGTCCACATGGTAGTGGGTCCACTGTTCCCACAGCCGGCTATTTCCTGCATGACTCAGCAGTTACTATCTAACTTCCTCCCACACCACTTTCCATTTACTTTTGCACTTTCATCTTCTATGTTTTAAGATTCTTCATGTCCTCTTTGAAAGGTGTTTCCAACCATACTGGAAATCATTTGGCTGTGTACGTATGAGTGAGTGGTTTGCTTTAGGTTGTCAGTTCCACTGTCTAGGTCTAGAGGTCTGCTAAAATGCTGAAACCATCCTCCACAGTACAAGGAGCAGACAGTGTTGAGGAAGTGGGCATAGAGCCCTGGTTCTGATACCTGTGTGACTTTGTGCATTCCAATGTGTCTCTGAGCAGTATTTACCATGTTGTTAACAGGCTGCCTTGGAAAATAGTTCTGAAGATGTGATCATCTGTGAAAAGCATTTTGTTCAGTGCCTAGAAGCATGGTAAATGCCCATCAAGTCCTATCCCATAGTCAGCAACCGTAGAGAGCCAAGGTTGGTTACTGTTAACAACGTTCCCATGCCTTTTAGCACACTACTCCTCACATATGATGCTACTTTTGTAACTCTTTTTTTCCTAACACACAGAAAGACAACGGTTTACCTGAGTGTGATATGTAAGGTCTGTTTCTATCATGACTTTTCTCCCAGGTGAATGACTACACACTTTCGGTTCCAGAACAAGCAAGTGAACATTTCTGGCCCCTTCTGCTCCCACACTTCAGCGTGGCTCACTTGCTACCAGGACACTCTGTGATGAATGCAGTCTCTTCTAGCTTGGAGGAAGTCATTGACTTTTCTGTTCTTGGTGTCACCCCAGGTCCTGCCTGCTGTGATGGAGGTAGTGAATTGAACAAAAAATTCTCAGAGAGAATTTCTCCCAAACCACATAAATGTCAAATTACTTTGCTGACTAGGGACACCTATTGCCTACAACCACAAAAGTTTTATAAACTCCGCTGTTACTTCACATTGCAAACAGGACCTCAGGCGCTTCCTCAGAGGTTAGGCTGGACTGTGCCACAGCTTTGTCTTCCCGGTCTTCCCGCTTATCTCATTGTCTGGAAATTACCAGGGGTGGAATTGTGCTTTTGGGTTTACAACATTCAACTCGAACACTGCTCTTTCTACAGAATCTCTTGTAAAGGTCATGGGTATTTCTACTAAACAGTGAAAAATTTTGGAAGTCTCCCCTGGTTTATTTGGTTTCCTGTTTATTTATGAGGAGATATTTCTGAACCAGTTATTGGAAATTAAATATCTTTTCAAGTTTTTGGGCAAATCTTTGCTATACTATTATATATACATATATATGAATAACAGTATATATAGTATATACATTTTATATATATACATATATATATATGCATGTACAAGTTCATTTAAGAAAAAAGAATGTAAAACATATAAAATCTCTACTCATCCTGGTCACTCCCCTTAAGGTAGTGGAGAATAGTGCAGGCTTTAATATCTTTCTTCTTTGTTTTTGACTTTATCTTGATTTTTACTTGATATACAGCAATCACACATGTACTGTGGTGTTTGTGTACATATGTGTCTCATGTAATGGTCAGGTACTATAACTGACATTCCTATCACTTCAAACACCTGCCCTTTCCTCATGTGGAAAAACTCAAATTCCCCCAATGAGCTGTTTTGAAACATTCCTTTGACTGCTGCTAATCACATCTATCCCTGTGTTGTAGAATATGGGAAACTATTCCTCCCTTCCCTATGTATTGCTTGCCCATTACTCACCTGCTCTTCATTATACCATTGTTTTTCTTTAAAAATTTTAAAAGACATATTTATTTTTATGTATGCATGTGTTTTGTTTGCATATATATCTATGAACCATGTGCATGAAGTGTCTGTGGGAGCTAGAAGATGGCATGTGATATCCTGGAATTGGGAGTTACAGTTACAGTTGTGGGCAGCCATGTCTGGTGCTGGGAATCGGTGGTAATTTGAGTAAGAATGACCTCCAAGGACTCATAGATGTGAATGCTTGTTCTCCAGACAGTGATATTATTTGAAAAGAGTAGAAGGTATGGCATTGTTGGAGGAAATGTGTCACTGGGGATGAGCTTTGAGGTTTTCAAGAGCTTAAGCAAGGACCAGTGTCTTTCTCTCCTGTTGCCTGTGGCTCCAGATATAGAACTCTCAGGTCCTTCTCCAGCACCATGTCTGCTGTGTGCCACCATGTTTCCAGTCATCATGATAATGTACTAATCCTTTGAACTGTAAGCCAGCCCCAATTAAGTGCTTTCCCATATAAGAGTTTCTGTGGTCACGGTGTCTCTTTTCAGCAATAGAAGATTGACGACAACAGAACCAAACCCTGTTCTTCTGTCAGGGCAACAAGTGCTGTTAACTGCTGAGCTTTCTGTTGAGCCCAAACAAAGCCTTGCTTTCTTTGTGATTTTTATGCATATAATTATATCTTCATCTGATGATCCACTACCCAAATTGCCTACTTTTGCATGTTTATCCAATATAAATTCAATCAAATCTTCATTTCTTTACTAAGCTAATTCCTGAGTTTTGCCCATATGCTATCAGATAGAATAATTAACTTGTTTATTCCTCTTGGGTGACAGTCCTTTAATTAATTATTATAATATATTCACCTGTTCAATTTTTTGGTAGACATTTGGTCTACTCTGGCATCTTTCTTTCAAATAAAGTGCTACTGCCTTCTTTTGTCCTCTCCTTTCCTTTGTCTTCCCTATCACCTTTTTTTCTTTTTTCCTTCCCCCCTTTCCCTCCCTCCCATTTCCCTCCTCCTCCTTCTCTCTCCTTTCTTCTCCCTTTCTAGCCTCTCTCTTCTCCTTTCCTCTCATCCTGAATACAAGACTACACACCAATCCCTGTCTTCTATGTAACATCTAGCATAAAAAAATTGATTTTTTTTCTTGTTCATATACCTATGCTTAGATTTACTTGGCTTTTAATCCACCTACCCATGACCTTTAATTTTCTTGTGTGTGTGCATGAATGCTGTGAAACAGGGTTCAATTAATTTTTCATCAAAGGCACTATTTATATCACATTTATCTTCAGCGACAGACAAGTCTGCAGGAAATGGAGCTCTGAATGTGTGTCTGTTTCTAGGCAACATGTTCTTTCCATTCATCACATGTCTGGCCCTGTGCAGTGCTACTTTGTTGTAACTATAGCTCTGTGGTTTCCCAGGTTCTATGACTGGGAACGCCAAAGATATCTTTAGCTTTTGCAATCATTTCTGTAATTTCCTATAGTCAATTTCTCAAAAGTGTACTTTTGAAAAGGAAAATTGATGTAATTTTGATAGGAATTGTAAGGAAAGTTATAGATGAACTTGTGGAAACAGAAATATCTGTGCTATCAACAACTTAAATTGATGAATCTATTCAGTTGTGCTAATTCTTTAAAACATTTATTCGATGTATTAGTTGGGGAGCAGAACTAACAGAATACACACCCACACTCCCTTCCCACCCTTCTCCTATGGAGATTGATTAGAGTGTTAAAGACTGTGGTCTAACTACAATAACTCCTCATAGCATGGTTATTCTTTTCTTGGCCCATTGGGTTAATGACTTCAGAAGCCCAAAGTGATCAGGATGAGGGTCTGAGATTCTTGTTCAATAGGATGTTTATTGTGTTTTCTGGAAGGAGTTTTTCCCTATCTGCAACCAAGAACTTAAGGTGGCAGGAAGAAGAAACAAAAATTTTCCTAGTGGCTCAGTAGGAATGATAATGAATGAAGCCATCCCCATTTCCACCCCTTGATTCCTGGATTCATGAATCCTTGTTATGGGATAAACCATACCATATATTGGATGCTACTTCAAAACATATACTATCTTCTAGGGAATCTTACCCCAGCCCTCCAAGCTAATGACAACTAATTGGCACTGTACCTATATCTTCCAAAGGCCACTCTTCTGTTCTATCAGGCCAACTGTTTCAGGATAGTGGGGACCATGGTAAGATCAGTGCATTGTGAGTTTATTGTTACACTTCTCTGGCTGTGAAGTGAGTTCTTTGGTAAAAAGCAATGCTGCTTGTAATACCATGATGGTGGATGAAACATTCTCTGAGTCCACAGATGGTAGTTTTGACAGAAGCATTATTGGCAGGAAAGGAAAATGCATAACCAGAATACATATCTATTCAAATAATGACAAAATGTTGCCCTTTCTACAAAGGGAGTGGTCCAATGTAGTCAACCTGACACCAGATTGGTGGGTAGTCACCCTGGAAAATTATGTCATATCTGGGCTCACTATTTGTCTCTGCTGTTGACAAATTTGACATTAGTAGCAGCTGTAAACAAGTAGGAATTTGTAAGTGGACGTACATGTTTTCAATCCCATGCATAGTCTCTACCTCTGTCACCATGACCACTTTGTTCCTGGTTCTATTGAGTAATGACAGGGATGGCTGGAGAAAAAGGCTGATTATCCACAGAATGAGCCAATCCATCTACTTGCTAATTGAACTCCTCCTCTGCTGAACTCACCATTTGATGATTACTTGGGCACAAGTGTCTTTATATTCTTTGTCCATTTGGAGAGATCTATCCACATACTTCTTCCCCAGATGTCTTTTTCACATCATTTCCAATTATTCTCTCTCTGTGTCCCTGACCATCCATCCAACCCCTTGGCTACAGCCCATAAATCAATGAATGGCCCATATCCAGCCATTTCTCTTTCCAAGCAAAATGCGCAACCATGTGGACTGCCCAAAGTTCTGCCAGCTGAAGATTTCCCTTCACCAGTGTCTTTCAGGGTTGTTCTGGAAAGAGGTTGTAATGCTGCAGCTGTCCACTTCTGCGTGATGTCTGTATAGCATGTAGAACCATCAGTAAAACAGGCCCTGGTACTTTCTTCCTCAGTCAACAGATCATACAGCACACCCCATGAGGCCGTAGCTCATACTTTGGAGCAGAAGACATTGTAATAAGAGTAGAAATCACAGATATTTTGGAAACCTCTTCCTCTAACTTGCTTGTGACCTGGTGACCTGCCTGAGCTCAATCACAGATATGTCACCTCCATTTAACAATGGAAAATGTTAAATGGAGTGGTTGGGAATGCCCTACTTTATGGATTGGTCAGATGATATCCAAATCATGATCAGTAAGACAGGTTGCATAATAATTTGGTGACCTATTGTCAAAAAATTAGTTTCTGGGGCTGGAGAGATGGCTCAGTGGTTAAGAGCACTGGCTGTTCTTCCAAAGGACCCTGGTTCAATTACCAGCACCCACATGGCAGCTCACAACTGTCTGTAATTTCAGTTCCAAGGGATCTGACACCCTTACACAGACATACATGCAGACAGAACACCAATGTACATAAAATAAAATAAATTTGAAAAAAGTTTTCAGTTTCCCCTATGGCCCAATAGTAGACCAAAAGATCTGAAAAAAGAAGACGAGTTGTCTACTGATGATGGTGGTCTCCTCTGAGATTCACTTAGGGGTCTGCAAGAAGAAAAAAAAGAAAAAAGAAAGGCTTTAAACAGCATTCCAATCTGCACTGACATCTCAAGTACCATTGGGTCACCTGAATCATATAGTCCAAATAGTTGAGCAGCTTGGAAAAAAACCTTCTCTTATTGTAGACCCAATTCAAAGTCAGCAGATCTAGTCACTTCATATATGAGCATGAGTAGCACACCCAAGTAAAGAGTGGGCTGTGTGAAGAGTCCAAATAAGGCCAACAATCCCTGTGTTTCTTTCTTGGTGGCAGGAGGAGCCTGATAAAATGTTGCCTTTCATCTACAAGGATTACTTCTACATGCCTATACTCTGGACTCATATATTTTGCTGAGGTATAAGGCTTTTGAATTTTTTGTTGGATTGCTTTCCCATCCTCTGATGTACATATACATTCCTAACAAGTCAAATTCATGCTCACTTTGCCCAGTCAGAAAAATGTCATCAATATAGTGGACCATTGAGATATTTTGTGGAAGAGACAATCAAGATCACTTGGAACTAAGTTTTGACACAGAACTAGAGAGTTAATAGACCCTTGAAGTAAAACTGTAAAAGTATATTGCTGGCCTTGTCAATTGAAAGCAAACTGCTTCAGGTGGTCCTTACGGACAGGTACAGAGAAAATGGTGTTGACTGCATACCATGTGCCAGGAGATATGCTAATGTGTTCAAATAAGGATGTCACATCTGGTTCACCATCTGCAATTAGAGTTACAATTTGATTAAGGTTTCTATAGTCAACTATATTTCTCCATGGTCCATCTGTCTTCTGTATGTGCCAAATAGGTGGAAACCACTATCCCTGCATCTTTAAAGTCATTGATGGTGGGACTAATTTCTTTAGTTCCTCCTAGGATGTGATGTTGTTTTAGGCTCACTATTTTTTGCTAGTACAGGCAACTCCAGTGGCTTCCACTTAGCATTTCCAATCTAATAGCTCTCACTGTACAGGTCTGGAAACCAATGTAGGAATTCTGTCAATTTCTAAGAATATATATCCCAATTGTACATTCTAAAACTGGGAAGATAACAGAATGAGTTCATAGACCCATTAGACCCACCTGGAGTTGGACTTAAGCTAAAAATCTACTAATTGCCTGACCTCTATAAGTCCCTACTTTAAGTGGAGGGCTACAGTGCTTCTTAGGGTCCCTCGGAATCAACATCAATTTAGAACCAGTATCCAGTAGACCATGGAAAGAGATTGTTTCTCTCCCCTAAGTGTACAGTTACCCTTGTAAAAGGCAGAAAGTCCCTGTTGGAAAGGACACGAGAAAGACTAACAATAAAACTCTTAGGTATTTTAACAAGGTTTGTCTTTAGGGGAATGTGACAGTGACTTCATTCAAGAGACTCTGGATCTGCAAATTGGCTCAAGTCTGAAAATTGGTTTATAGGCTTACATTCCCTATTGCTATGATCCAACATAACCTTTCTTTCAACAATTTGAGAATTTTTCTGCTTACATAGATAAAATAAAAACATAGCAGTTCTCTTATTTATTTTACTCCTGGAGACACCATGACTTATTAGTCAATACCAAAGATCCATGAGTCATGCCACCATAAAGATCACTTTTCCCCTCATGCCCAATATGGCTCAGACCACTGGGGACATTGCTTTATCTGTGCTGCCCATTATGATAACTATACTCACTTTACCTTCAGTGATTCAATGCTGCCACTTGGCCTCGGCTATTCTGGGACCAATTAAATCTATAGTATTTATTTTGTCTAATTGAACAGCAGCACCTACAACCGAATGTCTAGCATAAGAAAAAGGGTGATGACAAAACTCTTTAAATGTGCTGGTGTCCCCCCCCCAATTTTGTGTTCTGTAAGGTTTGTGAAGGACATGATTTCTGGACCTTCCCATTCTGTAGGATATGTATTTACACAGAGTACCTTGCAATTTCCAGAGGCCTTTAAATGCCTTTATCAACATTAAGCCAAAGGATATCAGGAATCTCCAACTCCTTTTCAGTAGGCCAACATTTTCCAAATGCTTCAGCCAACCAATCAAATAAAATTTTGGTACCCTTCTTAGCTATGTGAGCTCCCATATTAAACCTAGAATCACCACTCAGTGGGCATATATCAATAAACGTGGACTCATCCAGTTTTATGTTCCTTACACTACTTTCCCATAGTCTTAAAATCTATTTCCACCCACATTCCCCAGATTTCTGAATGAATTAGAAAATGCATTAACCTTTTTAGTGGTATATTATACCTCCTCAGGAACTACACTTTCTACTGCCCCTCTAGGAACCTGCTTAGCCTTTAGTTTGATTATAGGTCTAGAGGTAACTACTGGTGGGCTTTGAGGAATATCAGTATTGTCAGGTAAAGTTACTGCTGGTAGTTTGGTTGACAATGAAGGATTAATTCTCGCAAGTGAAAAGGGAGAGGGCAATAGTTCAGGGAGTGGAGATGAGATTGTACTCTCTGCTAAGGATGAAGAGCCTATTTCCTCAGGTGACATAAACCATTCAGGATTTGAGGATTCAAAATCCTCAGTTTCAGAAGGGTTCTCTCACATATACCATTCTTTATCAATCAGTACCCTTATTTAACCACCAACACCCTCCAAGGCTGGGACTTGAATTTTCATTGTAATTCACCCAATCATATAATGAGCGCTTTGGTTTCATTTTTTGCAACTTGAACTCTGGAGTTACTGGAGGGAAAATTCTCATCCAGGGGGCACACTTAGAAATCTCACTGAGAACATTATTTTCTTTTGTTATGATGTCCTGTGATACTAGAAGTTGCTTAATTTTAACATGAAGCTCATTCCCTTCTTTCAACAGTTTAACTAGAGATGCTAGAAATAATCAGAATCATTATATACCTTGTCTTTCTACAAATTGTCAAGAGTTTCATGTATAGAATCATTAAATTCTATGTTCCTCACAATAGGTGAATCAGGAAAATCAAATGCTTTATCTTGCTATGTTCTTCAAATAGTTTACAACATGGCTTGTTTGTGCTCTCCAAGTTTCTAGAACAGGCTTCAGTAGCTGTAGGTGTTGGAAACTTGGAAAGACTATTCCAGATACTTAAAACATTCAACCTGATAATTCTGTGTTTGTAAAATTATTCCTGGTATCACAATCTGTATTAATCAGGCTTCTTTAGAGAAACAGACAGATATAATGAATTCTCTCTCTCTCTCTCTCTCTCTGTATACCCACACACATTTATCTCTCCCCCATCTCACACACATACTCTCTCTCCTTCCAATTTGTGGTCCAGCTAGTTAAAAATGAATTTCTCCCAGTGGAAAGGTTAAGAGTCTAGTAGTTTTTCAGTCCACAAGGCTGGATGTTTCATCTGGTCATTAGTCTATATTGGAATCCTGGAGGATTAGGTTCTAAAACAGGTAAAGAAATGCCACAGCAAAAACTACATGAACTAGACGGTGACAGTAAGAGCAAGTAGGCGAAAAATAAAAAGTAAAGTTTTTTTTGTGTGTGTGTCCTTTTCTGTAGGCTGCCAACAGAATGTGTGGCCCAGATTTAGGGTGAGTCTTCTTATCGCCAATGATCTAGATTTAGGCTGAGCTGTCCCACACCAAATGATCCAGTCAAGAAAATCCCCACAGATGTGCCTAACTTCTTGGATTTTAGTTGATTTCAGGCATAGTCATGCTGACAACCAAGACTGCTCATCACATTGTGTGTGTGTGTGTGTGTGTGTGTGTGTGTGTGTGTGTGTGTGTGT
>CAJQZJ010033026.1:8182055-8219493 GCA_907164525.1 Lophiomys imhausi | reverse complement strand
TGTGTGTGTGTGTGTGTGTGTGTGTGTGTGTGTGTGTGTGTGTGTGTGTGTGACAAAAGACAACTTGTGAACTTTTGAGTTCTAGGGGCTGAACTCAAGTTGTCACGCTTAGGGACAAACACTTGCTGAGTGATCTCAATAGCCATATTCAGTTGTTAATGTCTTTAAAACATAATTTAATAAGCATTTCCAATATTCTTTATAAGGAATTTCAGTGATGTTTTCTCTTAGAGACATTTCTAAGTACTTATATTTTAATTCTACTTATATGCTGCACTGCATTTACTGATTTGCATAGACTGAACCATCTTGCATCCCTGGAATAAAATCAACTTGATCATGGTGTGTGATTCCATTTTTTAAAACATTTTATTGATTCTTTGTAAGTTTCACATCATGCACCCCAATCTCGCTCATCTCCCTATCCCCTCATATCTGCCCTTTGCCATTGCAACCTCCCTCCCCCCAAAAAAAAAACACACAAGCAAACGAACAAACAAGAAAAAAAAACCAAAGCACAGAAAATATCTCATTGTGGGAACTAATATATCACAGTGTGTTCCACAGTGTATTTTTCTGTCCACACATTTGCACTTGCAAATGTTCATTGCAATTAGTTTTTGGTCTGGTTTGAGGTATCTGATTTCAGTGACACCATCAATATTGGATCCCCATTGGGACTGTTCCCCATTATACTGTTGTTGCCCTATGTCATAAAAATCTTGAAGCTTTGGAACAGTAGGACTGGTCCTTTCATAGGTCTCAACTGTTCAGAGAAGATATAGATTTGGGGGTGGGCCAATTAAAAGCCCTGAATCTGGGCCTGGGTGTTAGCTGAGCTGGTCAGCCCACTGGCTCTCCCTTATCTGTACCAGGAGGGCAAGTTCTCCAACACTGCTCTGGCTAGGCCACCAGATGCAACCACAGGTAGGAAGCAGGATCAGCTCTCCCACATTCATGCCCTTGGGACTGGCTCAGCAGCACCCATTCCTCCAGAGTTAGCTCCACTGTGCTGCTCAGGCGAAGTACAGGACCTATTCTCCAGAGTACTGTAGCCATTGAGGGGCAGGGCCAGCTCATCTGCCTTCATGACCCTGGTCTAATTCTCCAGATTGCTGCAGGTGTGAGGGGAAATCACCCCCACACGCAAGCCTCTTCACAGCAGTTGAGTGGCAGGGCCAGCTCCCCCAAGCTCTTGCCCTTGGGGCTGGCTCTCCTGCACACCTCCCTTCCAAACCCCACCCTCTTCCACGAGGGTCAGCTCTTCTGCACTTTCCAGGCAAGGTGTAGGGCCAGATCTCCTGAGTGCTACAGTTGGTGAGGGGCAGGGGTAGCTCTCCAAGCTCATGACCCTGTGAGTACTTTCCCAATGGCTGGAAGTGGTGAGGAGTGTGTGGGTGTATGTGTTGGGAATCAATTCTGTGTCTGTGCCACCCCACAGCAGACTAGTGGCAAAGTCAGTCATATCTCCCACGATCACACTTTTTGGGGCTGGCTCACTCACATCCCTGACTCCAGGACCAGCTCCTCTGTGTGGCCTGGGCAGGCCCAGGGCTCTATCTCCTGAGTACTACCATTGTGAGAAATGGGGCCAGCTCTTGTGAGTGCAGCATCCAGTGACAGGTGGGGCTAGTCATTTATAGCCCCTGGACATCCAGATGGTCCCAACAGCTGCCCTAACCAGTGGTAATATGAGCCATGGACATCAACATGGATCCCTGGCTCTGCATAGCCATGAACTCAGACATGGCACTTAGTGGCAGCTTGGGCTGGGACCTTACTATTACCCCAGGTGGTGGGGCTGTCCACTTATAATAGGCTTCTCCTCTACACCTTCAAGGTTCCAGTTCCATTTCTCTTCATAATGCTCAAGCTACCAATTCGTATATGACCACCACATACTTGCACATTGTAGTGGCTATCACTGCAGGCTGGCCACACATCTGGCAGGTCCCTGGAAACATCCTCAATCTCTGCTATGTGATGTGGCAGCAAATGTGTGTCTATGGCCCATCTGTGCCATGTGCCAGAGGGCAGGTATGTGGGTGGTATGGTAGTCCCAGGTATCTGTCTGTTTTCCTTCTTTTGCACTAAGTTGCCTGGATTTGATTTTTTTTTACACTTAATTCATTTTACTTTTCTTATATAAAAAACTCTTATGTGGTAGCCACAGCAGGAGCCTGGGTCCTCTGAACAGAAACTCTGGTGTGGGTTTTCACAAGATGATCAGTGAATTCCTGATAAGGAGACTTGGTGAGCACTGTCTCTCTCCAGAGGTTGGGGGTCAGGTAGCTGTAGGTTTGGAAATAGCATGGAAAGTGTCTTTGGCAAAGTTGTCCTGGGTGGCAGTGCAGCCCCTGGCTGATGTGCAGCAGTCATCAATACTAGCCACCATTAGTAGCTTCTTGGGCACAGGAGCAGAGATGAGATGCAACAAAACAGAGCCACAGTGGCCTGTCACCTTGCATGGAATAGTACGGGGCTTGCCAAACTTGTTCCCTCAGTAGCCTCTCTTCACAGGGATGATGGAAAGCTTGGTCAAAATGATGGCCCCTCGAATGGCAATGGCTACCTCCTTGGAGCATTTAACACCAAGACCAACTTGACCACTGTTGTTGCCAATATTGACCAAAGCCTTAAACCCAGTCTGCTGGCCAGCCCGAGCCTGCTTCTGCACTGACATGATCTTTAGAACCTTATCCTTTAGTGATGCGCAAGGAAAATGTCAATAATCTTGGATTCCTCCTTGTCTTCAGTTTTACCTTCATGAGCTGCATAGTCTTGACCACAACTGCAACTCCTTCTACCACTGTTGAATTCTCCATGGAAGCTCCAGTGGTCTTCTAATCCTGGGCCCCCAAGTCCTCCAGGTCCTCTTGCTCCCCCAGCATCATCTGCCATTTGGTATTTTCCCAAAGAAGAAGTTGGATTTGAGTTTTAAGAGTACTAGGCATAAGACAGCGTTGGCCATCAAGCCAGGTGTCAAGCTAGGATGAACAAAAGACTGCTCTCTACTCCTCCCTCTGACTGATATAAGAAGAACACCACCAGCATATGAGGAGGCTCTTGGCCCTCATATGACTTCTGAACTGGGGCAGGGGACTGTTATGTAGGGACACTCCACTCCAGAGGAGTGGGATGGAAGGGTTAGGGGGTAGAGGGTGGGAGGGCGGGGCTGGGAAGGGGGAAAGAGGACAATATGATGGAGATGTAACCTGACGCAACAAATAAATAAATTTATTTAAAAAATAAAATAAAAACTCACAAATATAAGGTACATATAAAAAAAAAGAACACCACCAACAAGGTGTCTCTTTGCTCATTGCCAAGTGGTGGTATATGATTCTTAACTGTTCTTAGATTCAGTTTACTAATGTTCTCTTGAAAAATACTGTGGCTATGTTCATTGGGAAAATTAATTTAAAGCCTCCCTCCCTTACATTTTTACTGTATCTTTATCCAATTATGGGTCAGGGTGATGCTGTCTTTGAAGAATGATTTGGGTAGTGTTGCATGTCATGATCTTCTTGGTGGTTGTTTGAGAAGCATTAGCATTGGTTTTTCTTTAGATGCCTAACAGAACTCAGTAGTGAAATAGTTTGTTCTGTTCTATTTTGTTTTGCTTTGTTTTCCAGAGGCTTTCTACTACTGCTCCAAGCTCATTGCTTGTTCCAAGTCTAGTTAAAGCTTTTTATAGCCTCTCCTCCTTCATGATCTCCTAGATTTCTTTACAATCCATTATGAGGTCATTCTTCCATCCCTAGTTTTATTAATTTGAATCTTATCTTGCTTTCTTTTGGCTGGGGTTTGTCAATCCTGCTTTCTTTTCCCTTCAAATACTGAACTCTCTGACTAATTATATCAGTTGCTCTTTTAGTCCTGTTTCATTGGCTTCAGCCATGATCTTTATACATCTTGCTCTATACTCCATTGGTATTTGGCTTCTTCTTGCTTCCTAAGACTTTGAGGTGCAACATTAAGTTATTTATTTTAGATCACTCTAATATTTTAATGCAATTACTCAGTGGGGAACTTTTGTCTTAGAACTATCTTAGCAATATCTCAAAGGATCTGTTAAATTGTGTTATTATTGTCGCTTGATTCTCAGCATTTAAATTTTTTTTCTTTTTTTTCATCAGCTCATCAATCATTCAAGAGTATATACTGTTTGTTCTTTGAGCACATGTGTACTTTCTGTGGTTTCTCTTGCTATTGATTTGGAGTTCTATTCTATTATGATTTGATAGGCTAAAGGAGGTTGTTTCTGTTCTTTAATATTTGGTAAGACTTGCTTTGTGGCCTAGAATGCTGTACATTAGATCAAGTTCTATGAACTCCTGGGAACAATGTGCATCTAAAATGACTTATTATTGCATCAGACTTTCTCTGATTTTTTAAATTTTCAATGCTAGATTTTTCTTTAATGGGGAAGATTTATAATTGATTTTATCTTACTGAATTATTTTTCATAATACTATGCTATAGTTTTCTTAATATCTTCAGACTAATTTTGGTTTGAAGTTTACTTTATCAGATATGAAAATATCTCTGTCTGTTAGTTTTTAGCTTTCATTTTCTAGATAAGCTTATTTCTATCATTTGAACTTCAATCTCTGAATGTCTTTGCCAATGAGTTGTACAGCTTGGTAATAACAGAGAGGTGATTCTGGTCTTTCTATCCAGTCAACTATTCTTCGTGTTTTTGATAGTATGTTGAAACCATTTAAAGTTATTGTCGAGAGAGCTCTTACAACTCCTGGAATTTTGTTGGTTGTATTTTTGTTTAGATTCTTGCTTGTTGTTTTCTTCCTATATTACTAGTACAGGTTTACCTTGGCAGATATTATGGATTCCTTCATAATTCTTCTTTCTTCATAATCTTTTCACAATCTTCATTTTTACAGTGTTCTCACTTTTGAAATTTTTTTCTTTCTCTATGAATTATGTTTCTTTAAGCATCTCTTGTAGTGCTTGCTGTATGGTGGACATGAAAAACAGTTTTTTTTTGTGTGCTTGTATTCAAATGTTCTTGTTTCCTCTATCAATTTTTAAAGAGAGCTTTCTACATATTGCAATCTTTGTTGGCAGTTATTCACTTTCAGGTCCTAAACCACATTGCTTCACACTTTCCTTGTTTTTGTGGTAGTTGATGGGAAAGCTGGTGTAATTTTGATGTGTTTTTCTGTATAGGCAACTTGGTGTTTTTTCCTACAGCTTTTAGTGTTGCTACTTTGCTTTCTATTTTTGATACTTAAACTTTGGATGTAGATTATTTTTGGTCATATAGATCTAGTATTCTAAATGTCTCTTATATTTTAATCCAATTCTTTTTCTATATTTTAAAATATTTTCCTGCTATTACTGCATGGAATATATTGTCTATGCCTTTACTTTTTAATCTCATATCTTTCTTCCAACCTGTGAATTCTTTCATCTCACCTCGTGATAATCTCCCAGGAGACATTATGTTTACTTATTCATTTTGCTCTTTACAGTTATTTTAGTGTATTTTCTCAAACTTGCCCTCCATTCTTCATACTATTTCTTCTGCCTAGTGGGGTCTATTGATGATGCCTTCCACTGTGCTTGATTTATTAATTGATTTTTCTTTTCCTGTTGAATTTCTCTGTCTTCTCCAGGTGATAGATTCATTTCCATATTTCATCCACCTCCCTTTCTGTTTCCTCTTTTTACTATTGTTAGTAAACTTTTGGAATCTTCATTTGGTGTTTTACCTACGTTGACTTCAGTAGGAGAGCAATCATGTTATTTTATTCATTCATGCTCTCTGCTACAACTTGCACACTTGTTGGTTAGATTCCTTGAGGATTTCCTTAGTGAGGAGTCCATTCTTAAAGTTTAATCCTTAGAACCTGGAATGCAGAAAACTGCTTTAGCTGAGACATGAAACCATACAATATATGCAAATATCCTCAAAACTAACTAAAGCCCACTAATATGTTAACAACGACCATGAGGTATAAAATAGCAAACTAATGTTGTGACTCCTGCAACATTACACTTATTTAGAGTACATGTGGAGCTAGTAAAGGGATGAGATGAAAGGAGGAGTCAGGAATCTGGAAATAAAATGAGAGTCAATGTTAACGAAGAGGAGAAGCAGCAGTAGGAGTGGAGAGGATGGATATGAAAGGGAAAAGAGGAAGAGACTAAACAATGAAATAACCAAAGAAAAAACAGAAAATTGTTTGTCAAAAATGATAAAAACCCATAACCAAATTTAGACAATTGAGGGAAAAGGACTAAGAGTAAATATGACAGTCTAAAAGACCACCACATAAAATCAAAACACTACTAAAAGTTCATTTGAAAGAGGAAAAGGAGGAAAGCAGGATTTCAAAAAAGAAAAATTAAAAGAGGTTGCCTAACAGTGAAAAGTGCACTAATATTAGATGAATATATGAAAGGGGATAAGAGTAAAATTTGAAACTTTCAAAACTACAGTAATATTAAATTCTTCTAAAGTTATATCAAATTGGGAATGGGTACCAAGAACAAAGCATATGATGTATTGGGATGTCTTCTTTTAGGGCCCTTCAGGATGGTGGGCAACATTCAGTCCAGATCTGCTAGAATATCCAGAGAATAAACTGAGGAAAGACATATAATAGCTAGAAGAAGAGGTTGAAGATAACCAAATATCTCTAGATTAAAAGCAAGATAAAATCAGAAACTTTTAAGAGCACATCAGGAAAAATACAGAGTCTGTCCATCCTGGAAGGATTGATGTTCCCTCTTCCTGTGAGAAGGACCAATTGGAGCCCCAAGACAGAGTCTCAGAGAATTGGCATTGAATTCTCAGTAACAACATTTCAAATAGAGAAGGATTGAGGATGGGAAAAACGTTGCATGTGGGCAGCTGCAGAGACTGTTCAGTGGTCAAGAGTATTTAGTTCACTTCTAGAAGACCTGAGTTTGACTCCTTGCACTCACTTTGGGTGGCTCATAACTACCTGCAGCTCCATTGCTGGGGGAGCCTATACCTCTGGTCTCTGCAGGTACCTGCACACACGTGTACATACCCACACAGACATGTAATTAAAGATAAATCTTCTTTAAAATTTCAGTCAGCTGAAACAGGAGATGGGATATCATATGAAACCCCTTTTATATTCTTGGCACCACACTGCAGCAGTGGTGAAACTTTCAGACTCACAGGAAGCCAACAGATGTGTGGCCCAGGTTTTGGTGAAACTACACTGTTAGGAATGGCAGAGCAAATATCACTGGACTAAATGCAAAAACCCTGTCAAGAGAATCCCACTGGCCTATAAAGGAAGAAACTTGGCTTCAGAATCCTGCACTACCTAGTAGGCAAAACCTGGCTGGATGCAGGGACTTTGGAGTAACAAAGATACACATTTCAAGTGCTATACTCAATACTGGGATAGACAGTCTATCAACAGGGCCAACATTCACAACCTGATCCATGAAGAACTTCTCAGAGGTGTAACCTGTAATTTAGGACCTGATTTGTGAGGAAACACTCCCTGACAAGACCAACATCTGTTGTCTTTTCTTGCAAAAGATGACCTGGGAGTGAGACAGGTATTTGAAAGCTCAGAAAAAAAAATATCCAAAGATTGAAGTACAACCAGAAATTAGGAGAGACTGCATTCATTCTCTACAATTTAAATCAAACTTATAATCAACCTAGTCCCTCTTGAATATTGCAAGCACTTCCTGTGAAAGAATAAAGGAAATTAAAAATTTCAGCTGATAACCTAATCCCTGAAGCACAACTCCCAAAGCAAAAACACAAGAAATTTGACAAATGAAGGCAGCAGGACAACTTCAAATATTACTACACCCACAGTAATGGTGCCAATGTGATTGGATCACACTAAAACCCAGGCAAAGATTTGAAAGGAATTATTGAGAGTATGTTCAAAGAAATCACAGCATATTCAAATAAACTCAAGAATGAATTTCTAGAGGATAAAAACACCTGAATAAGATGGGAAGCCAATAGGAAAATATAATTCAACAAAAATACAGAAATTCTGAGAAATAATAAAGCAGAAATACTACAAATGAAAAAAAAATCAGTAAGTGATGAGGCTGCAGAAAGCCTAATCAATAGACTTGATCAAGAGAGGACAGAATAACAAGTCTTGAAGTCTAGGTAGAGGAATTAGAACATTCAAATAATGACATAGATAAATTAATAAGATGGCACAAAAACCAATTTGAGATCTGCTGGCATTATACAAAAACAAAATATATGAACCATGGGCATAGAAAAGAGAGAAGAACTTCATGTTATTGGCATAGAAAGGGTTTCTATGAAACTATAGCAGAAAATAAATAGTTCTCTTTCAAAACACCAAGAGAAGACCAGAGAAGGATGACCATATCTTGATATCCAAGACACTATACAGAACAAAGAGAGTATATTTAAACTTGAAGCGGGAAATACCTAGTTGCACATGTAAAGACAAGCCAATCAGAATAACATCAGATTTCTTAACATAAAGTTTAAAGGCCAGATGGTATTGGAATTATGCCTTCAAACTCTGAAAGACAATGACTGCCAGTCACTACTATAGCTAGCAAAATTATCTTCCATAGTTAGAGTAGAAAACAAAATAAAACAACAGCAAAAAACTTCTAAGCTGAAGGAAAAAAAAATACCACTAGCCTAGTTCTATTGAAGGTACTTGAAGGACTCGTTAGGACAAAAGAGAAAAATAAATATATCAATGAGGTTGTAAGAAACAATATATCATACCAGAAGGTGAATTAAGTAACCTAAGAATAAAAAAATTTACAAACACCATAAAAGCAACAAAATTGAAGGAATTAATGCATACGGTTCAATAATAACTCTGATTTTTCTTTTTAAAAATTATTTGTTTTATTTTTATTTGTTTGTTTGAGACAGTGTTTCTCTCTGTATCTGTGGCTGTCCTGTAGACCAGGCTGTCCTTAAACTCAGATCTGCCTACTTCTGCCAACCAAGTGCTGTGATTAAAGGAGTACATCACAATGCCTGACAATAACTCTGAATATTAATAGTCTAAATTTTCCTATCAAAGGACACAGACAAAGCAGATTGGATGAAAAGGCAGATTCCATCTGTTTCCACTAAGACAAATTTACAGCCAGTGTGATACTAAATAGAGGAAAACTCAAAGTATTTCTAGTAGTTTCCATTATTCCAACATTTCCACTCTTATTCAATATAGTTTTAAATTTTTAGCTACAGCAATATACCAAGAGTAAAAATAAAAGAAATATAAATAGGAAGGAAGAACTAATATTTTTGCAGATCATATGATTCTATACATAAGACACTCTTAGGACCCCATATCACCCTATTCAGAAAACCTTCAGATCTGATAAACAATTTCAGCAAAGTGGCAGGATTTGACACACAAAAATCAGTAGTCTTCTATATATCAATCATAATCATGTTGAGAAAGAAAGCAGGGAAACAATTCCATTCATAGTTGCCTAAAATTTACCAGGAATAAACTCAACCAAGGAAGTGAAAGACACCTAAATTGAAAATTTTGAAAGAAGCTGAGGAAGACACTAGAGGATAGAAAGACCTCCCATGCTCATGGGCTGGAAAAATCAATAATGTGAAAATGGCTACATTACAAAAATTAGTTACAGATTCAATGCAATCTCCAATCAAAATTATAATACTCTTCTTCACGGAAAAAGAATACACACTCCTAAAATTCATATGGATGTGCAAAAGACCCTAAGCAACCAAAGAAATTCTGAAAAAAAAAAAAGAAAGGTGAAGGTAATACCCCACATCTGATTCCAAGAGCCATAGTAGTAATAATTTTTTTTAATTTTTATTTATTTATTTATTTATTTTTTGGTTTTTTGAGACAAGGTTTCTCTGTGTAGCCCTGGCTGTCCTGGACTCACTTTGTAGACCAGGCTGGCCTCGAACTCGCAAAGATCCGCCTGCCTCTGCCTCCCAAGTGCTGGGATTAAAGGCGTGCGCCACCACCGCCCGGCTAATAATAATAATTTTAGAAAATCCTGATACAGGCTCTAAACAGGCATCTAGGCCAATGGAATAGATTAAAAGACCCAGACTTAAAGCCATGTAGCTGTAGCTGTAGCTACCTGCTTTTTTCCAAGAAACTAAAGATATGCCCACTGTACAAAAGACATCTCTTTAACTAATGGTGCTGAGAAAATGGAAGCCCACATATAGAAGAATGGAACTAGATCCCCATCTCTCATCCTGCACAGAAATCAATCCCAAGAGCATGAAAGACCTTAATGTGAGACATGAAGCTCTGAAATCATTAAAAGTAAAACATTTCAAGATAGAGGCACAAGCATGGTCTTTTCTGAATAGGACTCTAACACTCAGAGGATACTGCCAACAGTCAGTGACTGGGACCACATAAAATTAAAAGCTTCTGTACAGAGAGGAAAACAGGTTGTTGATAGGGTGAAACGACATCCTGCATTACAGAATAAATCTACTAGTTCTATGTCTGATAGAGAGGGCTAACATATAGAATATAGGAAGAACTAAAATAGTCTAAACAGAAATTCAAAGAACCCAATAAATGAATGGGCTAATAAGATGAGCAGACAGTTTTCAATGGATGAAACATATTTGATCAGTAAACACGGAAAAATGATCACCCTCACTAGCAGCCAATAAATGCAGATTAGAAATATTTTGAATTTCTATCACATCCCAGCAAAAATGGCAGTCATCAGGGAAAAAAAATGCTACTGATGATATGGACAAAAGCCAACTCTTACTTAATACTAACAAGAATGTAAATGGAATCCAGCCTCTATGGAAATCATGCCATTTAGAAGAAAATGGATGCTACTAGGGATAGTTATATTAAGTGAACTATGCCAGTCTCAGAAAGACAAATGTTCCTTCTTACATGTGATTCATATAGTTTCTATACAAGCCTCAGCTCATATATGTGTATATGACATGAAAGTAGAAGCCAACTATACAGTAAAGAGGACTTATGAGAGTGAGGAGGGGAGTAAGAGAACAGTGGATCTATAAAATTATTATTTTTTTAATTTAATTAATTTATTTATTTTTTGAGACAGGGTTGTTCTGTGTAGCCCTGGCTGTCCTGGACTCTCTTTGTAGACCAGGCTGGCCTTGAACTTGAAGAGATAAAATTAATTTTTTAAAGGAAAGAATTGTTTAGTTGATTGTTAAGATTAGCTGTCCTGCATGGCATACTATCTCCTCCCACCATGTTGTCCTGAAAGCCTTAATTAAGAGGTTACGGAATCTGGATCCCTATAGTCCTTGTCATAGTGACTGGTGTGATACCTGACAGAGAATCACCACAGAGACAAATCTCTTGGGCATTTCTGTTATGGATTGTCTAGATGAGGGCTACATACAGAGCCTTACCTCAGAAAGCAAGCAAGCAAACCAAACAAAACAAAAAATACAACTGAAAATTCTTCCACTTACCTTGTCTGAAAACATCCAAATAAGAGGTTCCTGTAACCAAGATATGTGGTGTCTTCAGGAATAGTGTTTTACTGCATAATTCAATGAGAATAGCCTGAACCAACTGGGGGTCTCAGGTTCCCTCTTGACAAACAACTCATGTAGGCTTCACATGCCTAATACTGGGAATTTGGCTTGCCATTTCATTTGAAAAAAAAAAAAAACCCTCCCATGGATACAGCTTATTTATCTAGCTTGAATGTTGTATGGCATTCCATAGAATGAAGGGGTAATCATGGCCCCTTGTACTTTATATACTCCTTTTGATATCTTGAAGCCCCTGCAAGAGTGAAAATGCCGTTTTTCCTGTTTTTGTTAGAAAAACCCAAATTCATCCTGAGATTCCATCTGACACCTGTCAGAATGGGTAAGATCAAAAGCTCAAATGACAGCACATGCTGGCAAGGTTGTGAAGAAAGGGGAACACTCCTCCACTGCTGGTGGGAGTGCAAGCTTGTACAACCACTGTGGAAATCAGTCTGGCAATGTCTTAGAAAACTTGGAATAGCTATACCTCAAGACCTAGCCATACCACTTCAGGGTATATATTCATATGATTCCTCACTAATCCACAAGGACATCTCCTCATTTATGTTCATAGCAGCTTTATTTGTAATAGCTAGAAAATGAAAACAACCCAGATGTCCCTCATCTGAAGAATAGATAAAAAACAAAACAACAACAGCAACAAAAAAACTGTGGTACATTTACACAATGGAAGACAGAGGGGTTTTTAATCACACATCTCCAGTAAGAGAGACTCAACTGAAAGACTTTAGTCAACACCAAAAGTCCTGCCAGTCTCATGTCCTTATCCAGGCACAATCTACTTCCATCCTTCCTCTCTTCCACAAGCCCCAGGCCCTTATTCTTTCCTGAAAGTTGTGATAATAAATAAGCCTCAATTAGCTATCCAACCACTGCTTTATATCACATATTTTGTGGTACTCACATGTGCATGCATATAGTTAAAAATAATTTGTCTTCTGCTAATGTATCTCAATATCATCATAATTTGTAGATCAGTCACTAAAAGACAGAAGGAAGAAATTTGCCTCCTCTCTGTTGGATTTCAGCAAAGATTTCCTTAGAAAATGGTATTGATGTTATTTCATTTTTACCTGTACTGCTCTTGCCAAAACAAAATTCACTGCATACATCTGTCATCTGAAAGGGTTAGAAGGTGTTAAGGTGGGGAAGGCTTTATGATGCTGCACGGATTTTGGCAGCACTTGTTACTTCACCTTGTAGCCCACATGGTTAACAAAGCCTACATCTCTCATATTATTCATCTCAACATGAAAGCATTGAATCATCTCCTGTCACAAGAAGTGGGAAGAATATAGGAAGAAATTCTCAGAGACATTGTGAGAAAGAGCACATTCATTTAACTGTTGATGCAGTCCATTGTGATTGCTTCATTACATTACTGTTGCTGTGAATCACCCACTGGGCCTAGTTTGTAAAATGATTCTCCCATGTGTTGATAAAACACAGTATATATAGAATATGGTCTGTGGCTTCAGTCATTCACTGGGGGACCTTGGATCGTGTTGCCTGTGGAGAAGAGGAGACTACAGTACATCATGTTACAATCTCTGCAGTAACACTGGAAAGTGAATGTCCGTGCTACCCACCTAATGACAACAGTTCCAACCTTCATGATAGTGGCTCACTCTCTTATCTTCATCCTAACTGCATTGCAGTGTTTTCTATCTTTGCCAGCATGCCCTTTCTGGATCACCAAGCCTGTAAACCATTGGGCCAAATTCTTCAGCTTAGGGCACAATACTAGTTTCCCATTTATGGGTACAAGTAGTCACAAACCTACCAGCTTAAATAAAACAATACACATTTAAATCTCTTAGTTGTCTACGTCACAAGCTTTGGATGGCTTACTTGACCTCTCTTCTTAGGCTACCTGTGAGACCAAAAAATATGTGACCAGTTGGGGTTTAGTTCCTAGCTCGCTCAAGCTATTGGACATCTGCTCTGAACATTGTAAGAGTGAGGTACCATTTCCTTACCAACTCTGTGTGCCCCCTCCCTAGATTTGGAAGGCTGTCCTCATTTTCTTTCATAATGCGTTTTCACTCTTAGGAACTCCTGACTTATACTATTAGGAGACCAAAGTCTGGTTTTTAAGAGGGCCTGTAAAGAAATCTCATTTTGCAACACAATGTGTGATAGTCATAGGAGTAATTCCAGGAACAAAGAAAGGCCTGGGGACATCATAAAATTCTGAGTATGAAAGGAGAATCCATGTACAATAATCTTTTGGCATTCTTCAGAGACTGGTTACAGACTTCCTGTCCCTACACAGGTCAAGAACTATGGATGTTCAACGTCCATATATAAGTTGGCATAACATTTGTATATAATCTATGCACAGATCATAAACATATAGTCTTGCATTCTCAAAATCATCTCTAGATTATAAGAGATATCTAAATACTCTAAATGTTTTGCAAATAATACTATGCTGTATTTCTATTTACATCACCTTTATTATTATATCATTACTGTTTTGTTTTTATCTCAACCAATTTTGACTTGTAATTGACTGACTGGTGAATTCTGAACCATATGTACAGAGACTTTCTCATGGAATTACCAGAGATGTTCCAGGGTTAGCCTTGTCAAATGAAAATTTTTACCAATTCCCCAACCCCACGTATTAGGGTTGTGTAGAAGAACAGAACCAATAGCATGAATACACACACACACACACACACACACACACACACACACACACACACACATCTCTCTCTCTCTCTCTCTCTCTCTCTCTCTCTCTCTCTCTCTCTGTGTTAACTTATTAGGTCAGCTATAAAATAGTAACCACAACAAAATCATATGTGAGAGCAGAGAGCACAGTCCTTGAGCCTGGGTGTCTCAGCAGCTGAAACAAGCTCACAGTTGCTGTTTTTCACTTGGAGGTGAGAAGGCAAAAACCAGTAATTGTTTGATTTCCAAAGCTGGAGGATACTTCAGCAGTCCCAATCTGGTGTTAGAAACCTGGTATGTTTCTGAAGAGTAGCTGGTCATTGTTCCATAACAAAAGCTTTAAAACACTGGTTATGAAATCAAAGTAGGAATGAGCTAAAGCAACAACCACACAAATAAAGTTGGTGGCAAGAGGGATGGCCAAACAAGCAAAATACCGATGATCTTCCTTCTCCACCCCCTTTTTATCTGGGTTGGTACCTGAAGAAGGTGCTGCCCACAATTGGGATGGATCTCCCCAGTCTGTCAAACAATCTGGACCCTTCTTCAGGCAAGCCTCCCTACATAGGCAATTGTAATTTGTGAGGAATTGGCATTCAAATCAACCTTAATACTCCCTCCAAACCCACCACACATTGCAATATTGGATCAATTAATATTCCATAACCTCCTTTATCTCTGTTTTTCAGACACTCCCCCACCCCTCTCTATTTCCAACAACTTTGGCTTTTTTCAATTCTTAGTTGTCCTTACTTGCTTGTGTTGTGATTTTTTTTGTGTTTAAATTTTCAAATCAGGTGATGTTTCTTCCCAGGTGTTTTGATAAATACATCCAGTCGGATAGGCTCCGGGAAGTTGATATTATGGTTTGTGGAGAGTTTCACACTTGCTTATTTTCCCCTTGTTCCCATATCTGCAAAAGATCAAAATATTGCAAGCATCAACCTGCTGGGGATTGCAGTGTGTTAGGCAGGGACAAGGCTGAGGGGCTGTAAAGGAAGAGAACCATACAAAGGATCAGGATATGTGTGTCTGTTTAAGCCCCTGTGTTCATGTGGCTTTTCTCTTCTTTATACAGTATCTGAACTTGTGATTTGAAGAAAGAGTTCAGGTGTGGCTTTATTTCAACTCTTTGGGAAAGCACAGAACAAGGAAAAATATGCTGCAGGGGTTGGTTTTAATCTTGTTTGATGCTTCTTTATGAAAATCAGATAACAATAATTTCCAATAAATTAATGTGGATTTCTCATCATTTCATATATTGGATTCAGTATTTAGATGAGAAATTGTCTGAAAACTTATTTCCAGTGACTAAGCAGTATCTAGCATGGGACTTCTAAAAGGAGATGAAATAAAAGCTTAGTTTTTGGACTACAGGGAAAATCTACAATTACTAGAATGCACTATCAACAAGCTGTTTGTGTTTCTTTGTTGCTGCCTACAGCGGTTGGTCTTCCTGGGAAAACCTTTTGAGTATCATTACTGCCTAGAATTTTGCTGAAGGAAGGCTAAGACTATTAGGAAAAGAACCGGTAACAGTTCAGTGCTTTAAGTCCAGGTTTTCTACAGGTGAACGACCAGGAAATGCACATGGAAGCTCTTAATTTCATGTGGTCATTTGATGAGCAAACCTTGTTGGTCTTTGTGTCCCAGAAAGTGTTGTCTTATAGCAGCACAGATAAATTTCAGATAAGCTCTGATATCCAAGATGCAGTAGTCATTGCCTTTAAAGTGCAAAAAGGAGCCAAGAACACGAAGAAGTCTGGATCACTTAAATTATAGGAAGATTTGAGGTCTATCCCAGTAAGAAGAGAGCCCTTAGAGATATGGTAGGAAGAAGATCAAGTTTGTAATAGACGAAGATAAGGACAGTAAGTCCAAAATTGCAGTCAGTGTTTAACATTTGTTCATGATTGTCCTTGTGGACTCTAATAAGCAGTTGTGGGCACAATAGTGGGGATACATACTGGTGGAATGAAGCCATGCACACATGTCAATTGCTCCAATGCCAGGAAAAGGTTATATACAATGTTGGAATACTTGGAGGTAAACAAAAAGTAACTTAAGATTGATTACAGATTTAAAAAAAAAAGGTGAAACTAGAAAGTCTTGTGGAAAATGTATTTTGTTACAGAGTTTTCAGCTGTGGTGTTTCATAATTGTCAAGACAAAGTTCATGTCTGTTTTTTACACCTATAATCATATCTTTAAGGGCATTACACCTATAGTCATGTAAATTAGGCCAAACATAGTGTTGTTCTCATGCCTATAGCCCAGACACTTGGGAAATGAGGCAGGAAGATTGAATGAGCCCAGTCATTTAAGATCGGCTTGAGCAATAGAATGAGTCTTGTCACTAACATAAAATTGAAAGTTAAACAAATAAAGAAATGAGAAAATGCATATTATTGCAATGATAGATTTCTGCTCCTCCAAAGATGCCACCTAAAAATGAAAAGACAAGCACTATCCTTGTAGAAAATATTTGCAATAAATTTGTCTGGCAGAATCTAAATGTGTATCAAATATACATGTATCTCATATAAATGATATGTATTTATATCATATGCACAGTTTCATATATGTACACACACATACACATATATATATATGTGTGTATATACTTTTACTTTGAAGTACTCACTTCTAAATAAAATGACATTACATAATATCAGACTAAAAAAGCTTCACTAATGGCATATTTATCCCCACTGCTTTCAGAATGCTCGGTTCCACCATAACCCATCTGCTTGAGTGGGAGAGAAAATGACTCCAAATCTTAACTTCCAACATTTCCCATCTACATAATGTCACAGCTTTTCTTCTCCATTGTTAAAAATAATCTTATAGACCAGATGATCCAGCAGGGGGGTGTAGAATTCCAGTTTATGGATATTACATATTTCTTAGGAGAGTGACTTCTGTCTTCATTGCTACAACTATGAAATAGGTTTCATAATTATTTTGGAGTGAAAAGGTCCTCAGATTACCTAGCATAGCCCTTTCTGAAAGTGTCTGTTTCTTTTTGCACCTTTACTAAATGAGTTTCACAATCAGTTTGCAAACAAACACCAGTCAGACTGAAAATGACCTTTAGACCTTTATACAGTTTACTGCTCGGGTGAGTAGCCAACCTTATTCTAATGCTTATGAAAGTAGTTGAGTGGCTACCAGCTTATAAGAGCAGGGAATAAGGCCTATGCCACTCAGGAGGGTAAGGGTAAGGATACATTGTGCACCGAGAAGCCTCTTAGATGGACTGAATTTATGTTCTTGTATAGGCTTGTGTAGTATATGTTTCTCCCAAATTATTTACAGGAAGTCATAAAATTTTCTTTAGCAATAATTAAGCCCTTCACGATTGAAAGTGAGTTGGAAAATTGACATCCCCAGGAAGCAAGGCTACCTGCACTAGTGAGATTCACACATACACACATACAGTTAGAAAAGTAGTACCAGAAAGCTGAACTGAGGAGCAAAGAGAGGGGTCAACCCAAATGCTGTGCCCATCACCTTAAAATGCAGTCGTGGTTATTACAGACTTTGGGGTCATGCTTCTGTCTCTCCCTTGACAAAAAGCATTTATGTGTAAGGGTACTGAGGAGTTCAAGGTGGAAGCAATGCCTCTTGTATCTTTAGAATCACAGCCTTTGCTGAGCAGTCTCCCAACGCCTGGCTGCTCGACACACTCTCTTATCTCCTCTGCTTCAGAAGTCAGGTTGTACTTGCCTTCAACTGGGAAGAAGCACAAGAAGCGCGGGGGCAATTGGGAGTCCTGGGCATTTTCTCAGCAGGCTCCATACAAACATGGATATTTGTATCAACTCAGTTAGGCTTCTATAAGGCAGGACTGAAGGAGACTCTGATTACTCTGGCATGAGCAGTGGTTTTCTATTTCTGCCATTAGGAAAAAGATGTTCCACTGTCATTCTGTTTCAAAAGAGACAGACTTTCAGGTGGTGTCATACAACCTGTGCAACAGAATCAAAGCATTTCCAGTGGGTATACACACTACCAGCAACTTTTCTCTTTTACCACTTGGCCTTTTCTGGCTTGTGCCCTGAGCCCTCTGTCACTTTGTTGCTTCTTTATGTCACTCTCTATACTTAATAATTTACATTTTAGCTTCCTCATTAAGCACCTCACATGTTTTCATATCATGAGGTATACAGGAATTCTATGTGTGTAGGGGTTCTACGCAAGTGAACATGTATGAAGGTCAGAGGGGGTTCTTCTTTAGGCACCATCCACATTGGTCAGTGAGACAGAATCAGTCGTTGTCCCAGGGCTCCCTGATTAGGGTAGACTGACTGGATAGCAGGTCCTACAGCTCTTCTTGCCTCCCTCTGTCCAGCACTGGCAGTGTCAGTACACACCACCCAGCTTTTTTTTTTTTTTTTTTTTTTTTTTTACAAGGCTTCTGGGAATAAAACCCAGGTCCAGGTCCTCATGCATGCAGCAATCACCACACCTCATGAGCTATTTCTCCAGCACTGGCTTCCAAGAATTAAATAACATTATTCATATGCAGAATGCTTAGCACAAGGATGGCCACCTATAACTCTTCAGGAAACTAAATGTTCAAGCTCAGGAAGACATTCTTTGTTGAGAGGATCAACCTACTGGAACGAAGGCTTTTGTATTGGAGCTCATGTTGGTAGCTGAAGAACTATGGACTATCATCACAGAACTCAATCCTGCTTTAGCAGCTCTGTGACTCTGGCTCTCAATGTCTTCATCTTTAAAATGGGTATACAATCTCCATCTCAAGTAATTATGCTGTGATAACTTTGAAATATGCCAGATAGTATAAGCCAAACTACATTCCCCATAATTCTCTTCCTTGTGTGTTTCTCAGTTTCTGATGTGAGTAAGCCTGGAAATATATTGTGCCTAGAGGTAAGGATGAGATGAAGCAGTAGCCATGCTACCACGACATTTGGAAGGCTAGTGGAAAATGAAAGCATTGTTGCAAACTGTCTTATCTTGGTGCTCTGCTGAAGCAGCCAAGACAGGAGCTGCTGAGCCTTCCCCCGTGGTCTCCTTCAGTTCCTTAGGTATCTGGGGAAAACTATCTTATTCTACAGTAAGTGATGTTAGGCTGTCTTGGAAGTCAACCATAGAATCAAAATTTGGGACAATGAGGGACTGACACACAGAAATGTACTGACTCTGTATTTTAAACCAGTCCTTCTGAAAAACTCAGCTCCTTGACTTATAGTGTCTCCCAATTCATTTGCTATGAGCACTTTCATCATGGCTGATTTCAAGCTTCAGTATGATGTCCCTGAACATGCAGTTGAGTAGTTGAGTTGTTATGAGTGGATGTGTAAAGGCCCCTGTGTCCCACTACTGGCGGGTTCAGTTAGTTTTCATGAAGTACAACATGTGTTAATGGCTTCCCAGGTGCCTTGGCTCTTAGGAAGGCCACACTTGAGGTTACAGTAAGGTTACCTGGGAATATGGCAGCCTCACAGAGATTTTCCCCAGCAGCTCCTACCACTGCATGTAATCAAATCCCTGAAATAACTCACCCTTATCTAAAGAGACTATACTTCTACACCCCTGGCCTCCAAAACATGTTTCAAACACTGTACATACTGTACTTTTCCTATTTGCACACACATTCAACAGAATTTACCTCAGAAACTGTACAGAACAATGATTAACAATACTAATTAGTGATGAAGTAGAGAAAAAAAAAAAAAGAATACAGCAATAGGAAGTCACCTGGACCAGATAAGGAGCTTGCTTAATTGACAGATTTCCTTGTGTTAGACACAAGTTTTTTGGTTACAGACCAGGAAAATAACTAAGTAAAGTTATTTTTAAAGTAATCTGTCATTCTAAGTTTCCTGGTATATTAAGCCCTTCCCTTCCCTCCTTGGAGGCTGCATTCCATTGTATAAGACCTTCCTATAGCTCAGTGGGTGAGAATAAGGCTCTCTATACTGTCTGCCTCAGTCTCATGTAAGCCCCTCCCCTTCTACCTGAACATTCAGAACATACTTCTTTTGCAGCACAGGATCAAGTTTATTTTCTGTTGACATCCATTGGCCCTGATGGAGCTGTTGCACAGAATCTTGATTCTTGTTGGGCATGGCTTCAGGTACCCTCAATACCAAGATTTGAGAGGCTTGAAGCAAGAAAATGATGAGTTTGAGGGTAGTGTAGGCTATACGGTAAGATGCTATGAATAACCAAATTTATCCCTCAACCAGAAGGTCCTTATCCTCTGTTTGTGGTAATGTAGGAGAATATTAGCTGTTGTTATGGTTAGAATGTTGTTTCTCAAACCTCTGAATTTGAACCTGAAGATCAATGAGTTGGGAATTTGGCTGTGGCTTGATGATTTAAGCTGGTCTGGGACCAAGCAACAGTGGTTAGCACAGCCTGATTAGGTAGTTGAGGGAATTGCCCACAGAAAAGATGGATGCTAGTTTTTGGGAATTAGTTGTAAAAATGGAGATGCTGGCAAAGAGAAAGACAAGCGCTTGAATCCCTTTCTGGCCTCCAATCTTACCACGTAGTCTCTTCTACTTCCAATGTGGTGTTATGCCCATGAGTCCTCATGAAGGTCGAACAGCCCCCGACACCATGAGCTGAGTAAAACTCCTTTCTTTATAAAATACTCAGCTATAGTAACACAACACAGATGGCTTCTCATACCCTTACAGACAGTGAGAAGCTCCATGAGACCGTAGTTGACAGCGTGGTATGTGGGGGGTAAACCTCTTCAGGACCCATACTCTGGCCTCTCAGTAGCATTCAATCCCAGTTTCCTCAGTAACTTTCTGCAGTTCTAACTTAGAGTATCTTTTACAAGTATTTTTCTAAAATAAGTGTACTTCTTTATCTTAAAACGTAAAAATCAATACTTTTTTATCTCTATGTCTTTAACAGACAGGGTCATAGCAGTCTAATCTCCAGAGTCTATGCCACAAGGAGAAGCTTGTGATAAGTACCAACTCATGAAGCAAGTGCATGGGGGAGGGGGCCAGCTGTCAGGTAATCACCAGTAATTTATAACTCAGGAAGTGTAAAATTAGATGACTCATTCTTTTGGGCTTTTGTTTTGTTTTTGTTTATTGTTTTGCCATATTTGTGCTGTTCAGATAACTGAGCCTCTGGTGGCATCTCAAGACTTTAGAGAAGATTAGCACATAAACACATTTTTCACTATAAAAATCTCCAGGAAATCATGTTATGACAGTTTCCCATCCTGAAGAGCGATTTCGGGAAAATGTGGTAAGATCTACAAGTCCACTTATTTAGTTCAGGCTAGGGAAAGAGGCTGTTAAAATGCTACAGGGTGATTGAAATCAACTAGGACTTGAAACAGATGATTCTCCTAGAGTTTTCCAACAGCAGGATGCTCACCCAAGAACACTTGTCCTTGAAACTTGTCCAGATGGATGTGGAGCTCTCTGGGAAGTTTACTCCATCATGAAGCCCCAACCCTCCCAGTACTGACTGCATATGACAGTTGTGTTGAGGCTGTTGTGTGTGTGAAGATGACTGTGGAGAACTATCTGTGGAGAAACTAAACAAAGCACTTACCTGGGTAGGGGAACTCTGATAGCAGGCAGCAGACTGAGCTGAAAATGTGGACTCACTCTACAATTTGTACAGTTCTTAAAATTTAAAAAACAATTGAATTCCCTGTCTACATAATCATCTTACACTGGTATCTGGATTCTGTCCATGTGACCATCTGAGGATGGCCTCTGGGTCCCATGACCACAGAAGAGAAGTTTCTACTGCACTTCAAGAATATTTACAGACTCAGATATTGAGGAGATATTGTTAAGATGTTCTTTTTTTTGTAGCTGGGCTTTTGTAGTTTAATAAAAGGATCCAATGGAAACAGAGCTCAGAAAATATTTAACACAAATTAACCCTGTAGGGGTTACTTAATCTTGTGGCCCTCAAGCATCAGTTAGTAAATTAGTAAACTATCACAGTGCAGGACAGCAGCTAGACCATGATAGGTGCATTTCAGAATACTTAATCCTTACCATATATTCTTTTCCTCTTGATGTTTTTTGCTCCATGACTCATAGTTCTAGACTATGGAATCACTAGATCTTCTTGGGTGCCACATTAATAGCCTGAAAATTCTTTAACAGTCTTATTCAACTGTTAATCTTATGAGCTGCAAAGGTGGCAAGTCTCATGATTTAGTACCCCAGGCAAAGTAAAATGTACTTTGTTTACATAAATATTACAAATTGACTCCCATAACTGGCATATCAATTTGGTGCAGTAGCTGAGTGGCACTTCCAGCTGCATGCAGAAGGAAAATGGAGTTTCATTTGAGGGAAGAATTGGAAGCCAAAGACTCCTGTGGGAAGCATGGGAGGTGTCTGTGGATCTGTGTAAATTCCAGACTCAGAAAGCATGGATGGTTTTCAGTTTTTGCAAAGGGAACTAGTGAAAAGTTAAGAGATTGACAACATCTTGGCTTTGTTTGTTAAATTCTAGGCACGTCTGCAAAGCCAGTGAGTTATTGTTCAGGCGTCATCCTTCATGGTTTGGTTTTTACCTAAAAGCATAGATTCTGATGTTCCCAAGGTTGTTTGCCATCTTCAGGATTCTTGAAGTGTCCTGCATCAATGGGTTCTTTGCAAAAAAGAAAAACAAAGAAATAAACAAACAAACAAACAAAAAACAGCACTTGGTGTCTTGCTCTCCTTGAGAATGTGCTTTCAAAGTATCTATCTGCCCATCAAAATGTACTAGTTCAAACGATACTCCTGGAGATATCACCACACCTGATTCCAAGTTATACTACAGAGCCCTAGTAATAAAAACAACATGGTATTGACACCAAAATAAACACTGAGATCAATGGATTAGAATAGAGGACACAGATACAAGGCTACGCAGGCACAGCATCCTGGCTTTTGACAAAGACACCAAAAACACATGTAGAAGAGACAGCTTCTTTAACAAATGGTGCTGGAAAACTGGGTATCTGCATGTAAAAGAATAAAAGTGGATTTTAGTCTCACACTCTATATGAAAATAAACTCCAAATACATCAAAGACCTGGATGCAAGACCTGCAACTCTAAAATGAAAAGAGGAAAACACTAGAAGACACAGTGTAAACAAGAGCTTCCGAAAAGGACTGTTGCCTCCTGGGAAATAAGAGAAACAATTCACAAATGGGATTTCATGAAATTAAAAAAACTTCTGCAAAGCCAAGCAAACAATTGAAAAACTACACAGCATACAGACTGGGAATAAAAACTTTGTTAGCTATATATCTTAAAGAATAATGATACAAGGGAAATTGAATTAACCTTTAGGATCCTTAGTCTCATTTTTAAAAGAATTTAAGAATGAACTCAAAAGGAAGTACAGGACAATTTTATTAGAGCTTAAACGGAAAGCCCGCAGGACAGGCAAGACATAAAACCTCAGCTGCTGCCTAGAGCAGGAAAATGCAGGAGGGAAGCAAAAATCCACACCTTCTGGAGCTGTCTTGGAGGTCAGATACCTTGCTCAACAAACAGCCACAGAGTGGGGAGGGAGACTTCAGAGAAAGCGCAACACAGGAAGCTCTCCCCCAAACCAGGGCCCTAAACAAGCATTAGGATCCAGGAGATATGCGGCCTGTAGAATTCTAGAAAGTCCCTAACCTGAGCTACATACCCTGGTCTAAGGATTTGGCTGGGATTAATTTACTGTAACACCATTATAATTGTAAGGAATTCATGTTGATTTTATCTTTTCTAGAAGAGGAAACTGAGCCATGGAGAGATCAGCTGATTTGCCTGTTCCTGGATCTCATAGCCCAGGGCAGAAGCAGATGTTGAGTACAGATAACATCTATCAGCTTCTTGACATTCCTGAAGTCTGTTCTCTGGCCTCTCCCTGCATCTTGGAAAGTTGCTTGGGCTCAGTTTCTGAGAAACACCCAATCTGAAGGACAAAGAATGAGAGTTGATGAGCCATAATCTTAGCCCTGATAGTCTAGTAAAATCAGTGATGCTCAAAGGCTCCCCTTCCTCCATATTTGATCCTGAGGAATGCCTTACTGTAAAGACCACCTTTTCCTAACAGGACTTGATGTTTCAGGATACCTTATTGTTTATAAGGAGACCAGAGATACTTTTGATTGTCCATTCTTTACTTTGGGAGTGATTAACTGAACTGCTTGTTCCTACTGAACATTGACAACAAAATGCCTACTCATCAGAAACTCAGTGTCTGTTCCTCCCTATAGCTTTGACCTTGGTACTCCCTCAGCTGTTGATAGTCACAGTACCCTTGCTACATGACTGTTTTCTTCTCTTTGCAATATTTCTTCAAATAACCTTTCCTCCCTCCCTCTCTCTCTCTCTCTCTCTCTCTCTCTCTCTCTCTCTCTCTCTCTGTCTGTTCATTTGTCCGTCTGGTAATATGAGTACCCCTCCATGAGGCAGGAGAGTTTGTCTTTGGTTTAGGCTGCTCTTGTTAATGTCTGATGAGATTACTGAATACCAGAGGACAACATTTAGAAATGAAAGAAATGAGAAGGAAAGAGGAAAAAAGAGACAAAGAGAATAACAGAAGAAAGAAAAAAAAAAGAAGAAGAAGGGGAAAGGAAGTAGCAGGGGAGGGAAGGAGGCCAGAGATACAAACACAAATTCTGGCCAACTATATTTTGGGTGATTTTTGATGTCTTGGTGTAGTTTTCATAACATACTTTGGTGCCTGTGACTGCTGAGGGAACACACACCTCAGCTGTAAGTCACCAAGCAAGAAGAGGATTAAAGGCCCTGGATTTCTGGAAGAGTCTGAAGCCATGGTTATCTGGCATATGCTCCTAATGGTTTCCTTGCACTTGTATCATCTCATCTTCTTTCATCTCACTGCCATATGGCTCCCTCTTCCACAGAGCCCTCATCAACCACATCCATCTTTAATATCTTTGACCCTGGATAGGCTCTTTGCTGTCCTGATACATCTATGTCCAATATGAGAAGTCAGCTAAGTCACTTCTGACTAATGCTATAGAACTGAGCCAGGAAACCCAGAAAGTCAAGGCAATCCAGCACGTGAGTACATGGCATCCCAAGGCTCATTTTATTGGGACATCTCCCTTTGAGAACAGAGCTACACATATACAGTTCAGCAAGGATGTGTGACTCATAGGCCATTGTGTTCAACGTTATGTAAAGCATAACACTGTTATTTTTCTTCAGAAAAACATCTGAGGTATGAGAACACCGTATAACCCAGCTATTCTCTAGAAATTGAGGCCACAGACATCCCCATGTTCCTTCCCACGTTTGTTCACATTTCAAATTCCCCTCTTGGGAAATATCAACATCCGATGTCCCTGTGTCACAAATTCATTGTATCCTCACATAACCTTAATTCAAGCCTCTATATGTTCCCTTTTTATTTTTAAAATATCTTCAAAAAGCATGTCATTAAGTATAGGGGTAGCAAGTCTGGTAATAGATAGCTAGACCCAGGTTAGAATAGAAAAGCAGCAAAGAACAGGGTCCAAGAAATGGGGAGATCCATCCAAACCAGGGTGACTACAGCTCCAATTCTGAGAAATATCAAACAGTATCTTGACACTGTTCTGGTTGCATGCTAATCTATTGAGAGTAGGCAAGTAAATTAAAACAGTATAGGCCAGAAAGTTGATGAAATCCCACATAGTCTTTCAAAATAGTAATCTAGTGCTGCCCAATTTTGTAACAGAGCTGTTCTCACTTCTAGCTCTTGATTTAATTCTCCTGATATTTCACTAGTAAGATTAGTGGTCTTACTAACGAATGCACAGGACAGTTTTGTAATCTCCTGATGAAAGTCTACAACAAGGTCAGATACAGGCAAAAGAGAAGCAGTTGCTGCAGCTGTAGCAGGGACAGTCATAGATTTAAATGATCATACAATCAGTGAGGAGATCTCTACATTTTCATGTGTATAGCAATCTGATGCCAGGCAATGTGAGAAGCACATAAAACAGAAAATTTGACTCTAAAAGAAAGAAAAGTGTGGTTCCCATAGAAAGAGCATAGTTCTTACAGCACACAGGTAAAGCTTCTTCCATGTGCTAAGAATTGGCCAAGTACAACCTAACATTGAGAGTTTTCCTTATTGCAGGCAAAACAAAAACAATGACTATAGAAGACAAAAGACACCAGAATTAAAGTAATTATTAGTAAGTACTTATTAAAGTAAGTATTAAAGTAATTTTCAGAAGTTATGCTGGTCTGGGATGTAGCACTGTCTCCAGCAATGTTAGCATACTCAAGAAAGAGAGATTCCTAATTCCACTAGATTTTTTCTTTGATAAATTTGGTATTGAAGGGTGCTCATTAATACAAAAGAAAGTCTTATTAAGCCCCCAGTAGCCAATTGAAGTTATAGATTATTATTTGAGAGTCCTAATGATCCCATACCAGTTCTGGGATGAATACATTACTTTGTGCTGTAAGAGTATCTTTTCTGTGCTTTTCTATTTTCAACAGTTATATAGTCTTTGATCCCCAAATTCAGGTTGTATATTAAATATTCCCAAATCAATACTACCCCCTTTCTGAGTGATCTGATCAATTATTCTGTTCCATACTCTCAGATTTATTTGTTTAAAAGTTCCTTGTGCCCTATTTTCCCAATCAACAATGCCTACATCTCGAGTTATATTAACATAAACATGAGCATCTCTATGCTATAAGTTGGCCTAGCTTTGGTGCGGCTTGTAAGGTAGTGGAAACTACATAAGAAGCAGAGATTGAATAAATATGAATTTATGTCATCACTATAAGAAACAAAGTCATAGGAGTTATAATCTGATGATTTTGCTTCAAAGTTTTTCCGTTTCCTGGCAGTTTCTTAACCTTCCCCCACGTAGGGACCTCTTCTTACTGAATATGTCAAGTTTTCTCTCTCTCTTTTTTTCCAGACTAGTGATCTTTATCTTCTTGAAGGATATTTCCAGTGGGTCCTGATTAAACTAACATTATTTCATACCTAGGTTTTATATACCACTATGGTATTCACAGGATTAAGTGGGTGGAAACATCCTTTAGTAATCATATCTGCTTAGCACACAGCTCTTTGTTGTATTGACAAAAAGAGTGTTCATAAAAACCTTATAGATGGTCTAGCCTAGGCTGCCCATTCGCCACTGGTACCATTAGTGAAATAAGATAGAAGCTCTCACAGTGGAGGAAGTACAGAAGACAGTTGGGAAGTGGCAAGAAGTTCAACATGGTGCAACTAGGTACGACTATAAAATTTACTAGCAGTTGCAAGAAAGAGGGGCTGGCCTTGGTCCCCTCTGATCTGCATTTTCCAACCTTCAGATAGGAGTCTGTCAGCTGAGAGATTATGACCTGATTCCGAGGAAAGAGAAACTCCACTAGAGGGCCTGTGATGGACCGCTACCTTGTTTGTGTTAGGCAAGCATCTCCTGAACTGCATCAACAGCCCCACATAGACATTTGAGGGTCTTCTTTGCTTCTTCTTTTCCCTCTAATGCCTCTCTATCCTGTGGGCCTGTCCTCACTCTCCATGCATCCTTTCTCAGAAACCATGCATCGACTCCTTCACAGCTATGGCTATTGACGAAAATAATTCCACATGTGCCACTTCTTGCCACTCTTTGGATAGTTGCAGTGCTGCACTTCTTCTTTTTTGTGAGTTATTGTTTTACTTAAGACAACAACACACCAAACTTCTGCTTCTCATGTCCTTCTGGTTTCCTCCCTGGACACTGGAGTCTGACTATACAATATGTCTTCTCCATGAAGTCCTGTATCCTGTCTCTGGTTACTTTGTCAGGTGGAGACCGTGCACTACCCTTCTCCTCCTCAGCTCAGTTGCCAAATCTCATCTCTGTGTATTATAAATAATCACAAGGAGACACCTGATGGATTTTAACAAGTCTTGGCCTAGATTGTGTAATATTGGCCTATCTAAGCTAACTCATAATTCTATCACTGAATAAAGCCCTGTACAATGTACATATGTGCCCTGGGGTGTTTTTCTCTATGCTATGCTGATTTTCCAGGCCACGTGGAATGAGGTTCTTTTCTCAAACCCATGGCGTGTGTCCTCCTTCCTGCTCCTCTGGCTTCTTTTCTCTTCTCAAGATGCTCTCTGTCTGCCCCAGAAGTCCATAAACCTTTGTGTTGCCTACCTTTCCCTTTGCCCAGTCTCAGGCCTCAGCATTTATTTTACCAATCAGAGACAATGATTAGAAAATAAAGTAGCAGACAGCAAGCATGCCTCTAGGACCAATTAGTTAACATTTAGAATGCATCACATCACCTCACCCCATCATTTCCCTCTTTTTGTCTAATAAAAAGACTAATTTTTTAAACTCATATAGTAAAAACAGTAAGAACAAATATGAAACAATCAAGAAAACCATATATAAAAGTTACACACATAATGCTTAGCTTATTTGTGTCAGTCAACCTTGAGGAACAAAAAAAAATTATATATCTATCTTGGTGTATCTAAAGTTCTGAACTTAATTATTTTCTATCATATCTTGTATTTATAACCCTAAAGGTTTTATGTAGATTTGAAATATCCTTTTAAATCCTAAACAACTCAAGTTAAATTGAAAATTTATATCTATTATGTCTTCTACTCCATCAAAGATATAAGAAGGGATAAAGTTATTATTTGAATGAGGAGGAAGCATAGGAGAGCAGTTTCCAGAATGGAAAAAGGACAGTTTGCTGCCCAGACAGTCCCAAATATCTCTTGATACTGTTGGAGCATCATTTTGAACCTTCTGACCAACCATATCTCACAGACTAAATTATGCAGCAGGAAATAAGGAGGATTTTCCCACTCTGTCTCTGCAGAATCAGACCATTGACTTACCTGCATTTAAGCTTTGGTCCATCTTTGGACTGTATATAGTCTGTTGAGAGAGCAGGGGCATTTCTCCTGAGTAGTAGTTATCTTCTGATGAAGATTTTTTGATCCTCACTGTCTCCTTCCAAGTCCAATGGGAGCTGGTAGGAGCTGGCTGTCTTAAGTCAAACGTTTCTTAAAATAATAAAAAACATATTCAAATGCCATTTTCTGTATGCCTCTGAGTGTTCTGAAGACATTTATTTATTTGTTTGTTTGTTTATTTATAAATCTATCATCTATCTTTCTATCTTATGTTTGAGCAGCCAAACTGTATATTTGTAACAATTTATTATCTGTTTAAGCTAGAAAGCATATTTTTGTGATAAATTAAGACTAGTATTTGACATGATCAGGAGCTTGACTGGCCAGCCACCAACCTGTATCACCCAGACTACTAAATAGATTGCAATAGCAACCCATAAAAGGATTGGAAGTAAACCTGTACTTTTACATGAGTTGTATAGGCACAAAACCTCATATAAGAGCTGAAATATTTACATATATGTATATCAAAATGACCAAAGAATCATCCACTCCATCTTTTGAGAATGGGGTGTCACTTTCTTAAAATTATTTCCTGCTAATTTGGGACACAGGAAACCTGTTTGGAATCCCAAATAAAATGGAAAAAAGTGGCTCAGCAAGTTAATAGTAACATTTGTTTTCCAGTCTCTATGTGCTCAGCAATTGAATGTCCTGAGCAGTTTGTAGTCCAAAGCTAGACTTTGGTTGGGAAAATTCAGGGCTTTACTGAAATCCTGGCTGGAACAGTCTGTGAGGCTGGACCATGTTAGCATGTCATTTTGAAGTTGTCCTGGATGCAGATTTTTTTTAGGAAACAGCTATTGTGGCAGTCTGTGAGGCTGGATCATTTAGGCTACTTGTCTTGTGTTCTTTGGTGTCTAACCTCTTTGTTGTGAAAATATCTAATTTCTAGCAAGTAACATATAGTTCTGTAATTGCAAAAATGATTTGGATGTGCAGGATGCACTAATCAATTAAGGAAGATTTTTCTGCTCTTTGTTTGATCAGAAGAAAGATTTATAAGTCTGAATTCATCCCATATGAAAGGATGGCATATAATAGTAAGTCATGTGGCTTCTGTGTAGCCAATAAGATTTTTATTGGCTATGTATGCATATATTTATGTTTTATCTAGTCTGAGCTGTTCCCATATAGTGGAATAAAAAAATAATAAGTTACTGGTTTGTTCTTTTTTTGTAGCCAAGATCTGTAAGAGGCCTTTCCAGTGAAATCTGATTTCAATCAGTTAGAATGGGAGATTTAGCTTCCCCCCCTATAATTATTATTACATATATAAGACTATATATAATCAACTTTAAGTTGAAAATTCAGCATAAGGCTTTATAAAGTTTAAGTATTGTCCTCAACAGTTGACATAAATTTATTAATTGAGACAGGTTTTTTTTTTTTTTTCTGTGTAGCTTGGGCTATTTGTAGATTAGGTTGGCCTCAAACTCAGAAGGAACCTATCTATCTCTGCCTTTGTCTCCCACGTTTTGGGATCATTTATATTTTTTCCTTCTTTTTCTCCTTTCCTTGGAGATTTAATTTCTATGTGGATATATCTATCCTTGTTGAGACAGAATTTCTCTTTGTAACTTGGGCTGTCTTGATTTGCTCTATAGAGTGCTGTGGATTAGATTGGCCTATAACTCAAAATGAACCTTTATTTTTCCTTGTCTCCCAACTTTTGGGATCAAAGTATGAATTTTAAATAATTGAATTACCTTTATTTAACAATTAAACCATTTGGTATTAGTTTGAGTTCCAGTTCTCCATGGAAGCCCCATTCTTGAGGACTTTAGACTAGCATGATATGCTATTTTATATAACTATTGGCGATGGGAGGCATGCCATTTACATGTTCCTCCCCCAGCCTAATTCTGGGTCCTTACAATGACTAACATCTCTCTCTCTCTCTCTCTCTCTCTCTCTCTCTCTCTCTCTCTCTCTTTGTTTTTCAAGACAGGATTTCTCTGTGTATTCTTTTCCTGGACTCACTTTGTAGACCATGCTACCCTTGATCACAGAGATCCGCCTGTCTGTGCCTCCCAAGTGCTGGGATTAAAGTTGTGCACCACAGCTCCCCGTGACTAACATATCTCTTTTAGAAGCAAAATCCCTCTTGAAACCATTTCTCCCATGGGAGCCCCATACCTAAGGAGACTGGTTTTTCACACCTTTCTCTTTATATAAATTTAAGATTAATGTGAATCTATTAGATCAGTAAGGACATTATTATTTATTACTAAGCAAAACTTAGTAAATTATAAATTAAATAGCAGCTTCAAGAAAAAAAAGTGTCATTTTGAATTCTAGACTGTGTTAGCAAGTAGTCTTATCTTAGCAGCATCTGTCCCTCCCTGACTTCATTATTTAGACTAGGCTGGTATAGAATTCAGAGATTCACCTATTTCTGCCTCCAGTAATGGGATTAAGGGCATGTGCCATTGTGGCCCTGCTCACTTAAATCCCAGATAATAGTAACTCTGTAACCCAGAGATCAACTCTGAACTGCAGTGACAATTCCAAATCTGCCCAAAATCTTTAAAAATCTCTTATATTCTAGCAATGCCAAACCAGAAAAATGTCCTTTCTACCTCCTAATATAGGGAAATTGAAAGATATATAAACAAAATTCAAGCAAAGAAACAAGATCATTCCAAAAGCCTTGGTTTAGCTGTGCCATCCTATGCTGCAATTAAATTCTGTTCATCATTTCTTATAATCTAGTTTAGGCTGCATTTCATTGGTGGGCCTGCCCCAAATAATCCTGACAAGGATCTAGTAGCCAGAGAGTTGTGAGCTCCAGCTGCCATCAATTTTGTCTTCTCTATTGGGAAGGTCCTTCCTCCTTCCTCCATTTTCATAGTTGATAATTTAGCATTCTGTCTGTAAGCACTTTCCTTCACTGAGCCTGTCCTGACCCCATCTTTCTAAAAAAGGATACACAGAACCACAATTCTCAGTGTAAAAATCATTTGTATGCCAAAAGAAATAAACTCAAATGGAATCAAAATGTATTGAGATATTGTGAATTCCTTCATTTTTAATCTAGGTAATTAATTCCATTCCCAATCTCTATCTAGAAGGCTCCTGGGTTTTTAGTACATAGGGAGAGCCAGGGCTTTAGCTCTCTGCCTTTGCTTCAAGGCAGTAGCTTTGGTTAAGGGAGCCACACCCTTGAAATGTATTTGGGTTCAGTTCCCTGCTCTTTGGCTTGGAAACTGCCTTTTACCCAGGCCTTTTCTGGGTATAAGCATATAACTTCTAATTCTGAGTTGGGTGCCATTTGTAGAAAACGAATAACTAAATTATTTACCTGTATTTAGATTACCATTAATTGGTCGTCGGTGTTAATCCTTAACCCACCATTATAAATGAACACATACAGACACCTGATGGATTTTAACAAGCCTAGGGCTAGATTATGCAATCTAAGCCCATCTAAACTAATTTATAATTGTATTCCCCAAATACGATACCCCAATATATACATACATTCCCTTGGACTGTTATTTTCCACATTATGTTGATGTTCCTGGCCATGTGGAATGAGGTTCTTTTTTCAAATCCATGGTGTGTGTCCTCCTTCCTGCTCCTCTGGCTTTTCCTCTCTTCTCAAGATGCTCTCTATCTGCCCCAGAAGTCCATGAACCTTTGTCCCGCCGACCTTTCTCTTTGCCCAATCTCAGGCCTCAGCATTTATTTAACCAACAGATATTATAAGAGAAAACCTTCTTTAAGACACATGAGTGTCACTGTAGGAGGCTTGTAAGTCCCACTGCTCATAGATAAGCACTAGGGGAGCCAGGAATGTTTAATACCTGGGATTGCCTTTTCAAAAAGAAACACTTAAAAACCTGTTTTCTGCCCAGAAGGCTGGAAGTGGTTCACAGCCTGGTGACCTTTGCACTCTGTGGCCTGCCCAAACTGAATCCTGCCCCAGAGCCTTATCTTGGGCATGTTTGCCTCAGTGGATCTATAACTCTGTCTTCCCCTAGAATCCTTATCTTGAGCCTGTTGTCTCAGTTATTCTATAGAACCTGTCTTTACAGAAGATGTTATTTGCACTTTACAGAGTTTCCATGTTCCTTTCTTAAGCTTTATTGTAGGCACAAGATTAAGTTAATTATCACCAGGAAAGCTTTTTTTCCCCCAAATTGTGCTGTGCTTAACTATACTTAAAATTAACTACATGGGCACGGACTTTTGGAGTTTGAATCAATACTGATTACTGAGTCAAGGTGAACCAAACTTTCCTTCTTGCCTCTTGAGGATTGATACTCTGCAGGCAATGTTGGTTGGTGTAAACACACTTTACAGGGTGTTTATTGAAACATTCCATTCTACAGAGAAGCTTATAATCTCAGGAAGTAGAAAACTCAATAGCCTTAGAACATTTCTGAAACTGGCCAAATACTCTAGGACCTTATCCCAAGCACGCATAAGAAGTAGGGAATTCTGAGAGACATACTTTTTTCTTTTCTGTTTTTTTAATTGAAAATAATTTTTTCTCACATAATATATCCTAATTGTGATTTCTTCTTCTCTCAATTTCTCTTTCCATCTGGATTCACTCCCTTTTTGTCTCTCATTAGAAAACAAAAAGGCGGGCTGGAGAGATGGCTCAGCGGTTAAGAGCACTGGCTGCTCTTCCAGAGGTCATGAGTTCAATTCCCAGCAACCACATGGTGGCTCACAACCATCCATAATGAAATCTGGTGCACTCTTCTGGCCTGCAGATATACCTGCAGACAGAACACTGTATACATAATAAATAAATCTTAAAAAAAAATCTAAAAAAAAAGGCTTCTAAGTGATAATAATAAAAAAAACAAAATTAGCACGTTGGATTTTGACAAGGCAAATGAAAAGAAGAAAAAGAGTCTAAAAGAAGGCATAAAAATCAAAGACCCACTTGTTAACATACTCAGGAGTTCATAAAACCACTAAACTGAAAGTCATAATATATATATAATATTTATATATAATACATATATTAATACAATACATATATATGCATATATTATATGTAACATACATATGTACATGTATGCAGATGACCTGATGCAGACCTGTGCTTATTGCTTCACTCTGTGAGCAAAATCACTTTGCTCAGTTGATTGAGAAGGCCTTGTTCTCCTGGTGCCCTCTGTCCCCTCTGGCTGTTACACTCTTTCTGCTTAATGAGAGGAGAGATTTGATAGATACATCCCATTTAGGGCTGAGTGTGCCAAGGGCTCTCACTCACCACATCATGTCTGGCTGTGGGTCTCTATTTGTTCCCATCTGCTGCAGGAGGTGAGTTGTGTTGTTTGAAAGTTACAAGAAAAAAGAAAATGCCAATTTTTGTGGAATTTATAACTCTTTTGTTTTATATAATTACCTTTTGCTAACAAACATGGAAGATGAAAAGAATGTATACAAATTTATATTACCAATGTTAAATAATACATTAAATATTTATGTATAAAACAGAGATAATATAAATAATGGTTTCAGTAAACAGCCCCAAATTTATTACCCAAACATTTACTTATACTGTCTTTTGTGAGGATGAAATTACTATAAGTTTTCTTTACATGCAACATTATTCTAAGATTTTTCCCTAAAATGTTTTGTGCCATCTTCTAGATTATTGGAATCAGGAGTAAGCCATGCTGCTGTTATTTTTAAGCACAATTCATTTCCTGATGATTGCAACCTCCAAATGTAACAGCACCAGATCCATCATGTCTTGGTATTACTCTCCCTGATTATACTTCTTAAAATCAATTCTCTTTGAGAACACTTCACAAATGTATGTTGCATAACTGATTTTTATGACCAAATAACTTATGACCCTTGAGTTTTCATCTACATAAAAAGAATATACAGACTGTAAACTCAAGATTTCTTAAAGCAACTTCCATAAAATGAAACAAACAAACAAACAAACAAAAAGAATTATAGAGAGTTCCCGAAATTCCAAGTTCAGATAGGTCTGGAGAAAAGTGGACTTCAGCATCACAGATGTTATGAAATGTAATAAGGCGGCAGGGGTCCTGCCAAGGGACCCATCCCCCTGAGGAATTATGCCAGGTAACAGATCTGTTATAAGGAGGCTTATTAGGGGAGGGGAGAGAGGAGTTAGGGCCTGGAGGGGTGTAGAGGCAGAGGATTGGACATGTAGACAGGCAGACAGACAGATGAGGGCAGAGGACAGAAGGGGGTAGGGGGAGAGAGAGGGGGAGGGGAAAGGGGCAGGGGGAGGGAGGGAGAGGAAGAGGGAGAGGGAGAGGGAGAGGGAGAGGGAGAGGGAGAGGGAGAGGGAGAAGAAGGAGAGGGAGGGAACAGGGAACAGAGAAACAGAGAGATGCAGTGGCAGGGCTGTTTCTTTATAAGCAGCCCACACCTGGTGCTCCTGGTGGTGGCAGCGGCTGGGGCAGCAGCGGCAGCGGCGGCAGTGGAGGCTGTGGTTAATGACATAAGCTGTTGCTAGGTCCTTAAGAGGACCCTGTTGGGATCCCTTGTACACTAACAAGAGTCGTTCATTTTTACCTCTGTCCCTTTCTGCTCTGGGCTCTTCCTCTTTGCTTCTCTTTTCTTTTAGACATTCTCTATTCTGAGTTGAACAGTAGTTGACTATGCCAAGGAACCTCACCATCCACAGCCAGGCAGGCAGAAGCTGGAAACTCACAGTCTGAGTCTAATTTCAAAGCCATACAATCTCAGCCAGATAACCCTGTTTCTGACACTCATCCTCTCCCCAAATGGTGCTCCTTCGTGGGTGGGTTTCAGATGTGAAAACCCAGATGCTGTCATTGGCAGCAAAGTAAAGTAAGAAAGGAGAGAAGTACCCCAAAAGTGGGAGAAGAAAAGCTCACAATTACCTAAGGAGGTCAGAGGTCCTTTTCTAGAGGATTCAATTTTGTTTCCCAGGACCCATGTTCTGATGCTCACAACCACTTGTAGTCCAGCTCCAGAAAATTCTGCACCCTTTTCTGGCCTTTGAGGGCACCTGGGTACCCCACCCCCATCACAAACACACACACCATTCACAGGCACACATGCACACCAAAATAAAAGTATTGTGGGCAGACTTTTAAGTTTGATTTTGATAAGAGCCCATGGTTTCTTTATTAGGCATTTAGAGGCTAGAGAAATGACTCGGCATTTAAAAATTTCCTGCCTTTCTAGAGATCTCAAATTTGTTTCCCAGGACTCATGTTCTGATGTTCACAACCACTTTTAAGTCCAGCTCCAGAAAATTCTGCACCCTTTTCTGGCCTTTGAGGGCACCTGGGTGCCCCCCCCCCCTCTCTCTCTCTCTCTCTCTCTCTCTCTCTCTCTCTCTCTCTCTCACACACACACACACACACACACACACACACACCATTCACAGGCACACACACACAAAAATAAAATTTTATAAACATTAGAACATTAGACAGTTATTTGAAATTTTATTTTTTATTTAAATAAAATTTTAAACCCAGGCTGTTGCCAAGAAATTAGGTTGCTCTCTGCAAAGTGTCAACAAAGTCCCATTGCTGAAGACAACACCAACACAACTCACTAAACATGGAGAAGTGTAGGTGTTGCCTACATGGAGCCTTCACCCCTATGTTCTTTGGTACAGGAAGGTACTCTGCAGGATATGAAAAGAGAAACAAACACTAACTCAACAATAAAACATTTGATTTATAAAGACAGCAAAATATACTAGGGCAATGGTGGCACAAAGTTTGTAGGGGTAACCAACCAATGTCTGACTTAAGGTCCACTCCACAAGATGAAACTCATACCTGACATTGTTTAGGTAACCAAGAACCAGAGACTAGATAGCCCAGAGATCTAGGGTAAAACCAATACTATTAGTCTCAAAAACAAACAAACAAAAAAAAACCAAAACAACAACAAAAACCAGCGATCATTAGAGAAGCTTTTTCCTGTCACAGACCAGAGCAAATACAGAGACAAACAGCCAGATATTGTTCAGAGAACAAGAGATCTTAGAACATTCAACCCTAAATGGGATGTCTCCATCAACTCCCTCACTCAGGTCAGAGACCCCCACTGAAGAGGGGCCAGAAGGGAGGGAGGACACCAGTAGAGCAATGCCCTCTAAACCTAATGAGCAAATGATCTCACAGAGACTGAAGCAATAAGCACAGTGTCTGCCAGGTCCATATATATATATATTATATATATATTATAATTGTATATTATATACATATATATATATATATATAAAATTGTTTCCAGTTTAGTGTTTTTTTTTTGTTTTTTTTTTTTTTGGTTTTTCGAGACAGGGTTT
>CAJQZJ010033026.1:8160615-8181955 GCA_907164525.1 Lophiomys imhausi | reverse complement strand
TTTTTCGAGACAGGGTTTCTCTGAATATCTCTGGCTGTCCTGGACTCGCTTTGTAGACCAGGCTGGCCTCGAACTCACAAAGATCCGCCTGCCTCTGCCTCCCAAGTGCTGGGATTAAAGGCGTGCGCCACCACCGCCCGGCCAGTTTAGTGTTTTAATAGGACTCCTTGGTGTGTGAACAAGTAGGTCTCTGATTCTTGTGCCTTCTTTTAGGCTCTTTTCCTTCTGTTGGTTTGCCTTGTCCAATTCTGATGTTTTAGTTTTTATTTTATCTTATTATATTTTATTTTGTTACATTTTATTGTTATCTTTTAGAAGTCTGTTCTTTTCTAATGAGAGACAGAAAGGGTGTGGTTCCAGATTGGGGTGGGGGATGGGGAGGAACTGGGAGGAGTAGAGGGAAAGGAAACCAATCAGGACATATAATATAAGAAAAGACTATTTTCAATAAAAGGGAAAAAAACTTTAAAAAATATTTTGGACATTTATTTGTACTTTTCTTTTTTATTTAAAAGAAATTCCTAACTTGAAACATTAACTTCTTCAAAGTGTGTTATTCAGTGACATTTAATACATGAGCAATGTTGCACAACCACTTCCTCTTTCAAGTTGAAATTCATGTTCACATCCAAAAAGATAACACCATATCCACTGAAGTAGTCTTCTGTCCTCTACATCCCGGCACCCAAAGTCCTCGGTGTTCTGCTTTTCCATACTCACACACTCTGATTATGTCATAAATGAAATATGTGCCTAGGATCCCACTCACTTCACTTCCAGATTGCCTTGGCTGGTGTGTGTTTGGGTCTTCCATCCTATGAGTACAATCAATATTGTCATTCATTTTATTGTTCTTCATCTTCTTTCAGCAATAGTATACAGTCTTCTGTGTAAATACTATATTACTTGTTAAATCTTTGCACAACTATTTTATTCTTTTGATGCTATTGTGGATGTAATTATTTCCTTAATTGTCTTTTAGACTGGTTGTTTAATCCCCAGTATGCAAATATTATATCCTATTTACCTGTGTTTGTTCATTAGTACTAATAGTTTTTTGTGGATTTTTGGATTGTTAATATGTAGAATGATAGCACTCACAAATAGGACTATTGTCCTTTCTTTCCAATGTAAATATCTTCTCTTCACACTACTTGCTTAGTTGCTTTTGCTACATCTTCCATTACAATTTTGAATATAATAATACAAGTGGATAATTTTTACCATTAATTTGAATTGTTAACAACAATATAATTATTGATAATTATAGAATATAATAAATATTAATAATTATAAGCACTGTATTGTTTAAGGTCATAGGGTAAAGTTTCAGGCTTTTTTTAGAATAAAGTTAATTGTGGTTTCTTTCAAATACCCTTTATCAGCATGAGAAAGTTCTCTCTTAACATAATTTTTATTTAGTTTTTATTCATAAGTAGGTCTTGGCTTTTGTGAAAAGCTTTTTCTCTGTATATTGACATAATTATATGACTTTTTATTTATTAACTTTTATGTTACATTGATTTCCATATGTTGAGCCATCCTTGAGTTCCTGGGATAAACAGATCATCACTTATAATCCATTTTTTTATGGTTGAATTCACTTTGCTAGTATTTTGTTGAGTTTTGCATTGATGATTGTTATGCACTTTTCTTCTTATTTTGGTGTCAGGACTGAAGCTGATGTCATCAGACAAATGAAGAAGTATTCCTTTTGTTATTATTTGGAACAGTTTGGTGTTAAGCCACAAAATCATGTGGAATTTTCTTTATTAGGAGGCTATTATTACTGATCCAGCATCTTTGCCTGTTGTACACATATTCAGAATTCTCACTTGTTTTTGAACCAATTTTAGTAGTTTCTGTGATTCTAGACATTTTCTACCACACTTCTATCTTATATTATGTGTCTTCTCATATTGTTCATAGAATTCTCTTACACTTCTTCATGTTTCTACATGTTCAGTACTAATATCCTCTCTTTTCTTACTGATTTTGTTAGTTTGAGTATTTTTCATAATTTTGAGTAATTAGAAAATTAAAGAAGACTCAACCATTCTATTTTTGATGGTTTTAATTATTTTCTGTATCTATTTCTATTTTTTCTCCTCTAGTCATTATTCTGTTAACTTTGGTTTGCTTCTTATTTTCTTCCTTATTAACTTAAATGGAGTCACACATGAGGTCATTTTCACAAAATTATATAACATGCCTTGATCATAGCCTTCTCCAAACTCTGTTACTGCCTTATTTCCCTTCTTCATCCCATTCATTTTTTAATGGACTACTATGGGAAAAAAAAGTTCTTATTTTTTAACATCATATTTACCACTCTAAATTTTCCTTTCAGCACCAGTTTGATGTTCCTCAATTACCTTGGCTAACCATGTTAGGTGATTTCGATATTGGAGTGTTTTGGATCTAGTACTTTTGTATTACTTATAGTGGATATCTCGAGTCATAGTTATCAAGAAGCATGCAGTTTAGATGGTTCACATATTGCTAGAGTTCTTAGTTAAGTATTCTAAATTGTAGTATGTGTAAAGGAAGTTTAAAAAGAAGTTTGTTTGGAAATTCTAGCAGGAGAGCACAGGGGAGCTGCTCATGTATACTTTTGACCTAAGATCTGTCCTCCTCTACTCAGAGAAGATAGTCCTCTTCAAATGAATGGGAGAAATGCACATGGAGCAGGCAGGGAGGAAGGGGACATACCACGCCAGTGACATCAATGGAATCAACCCTGGTGAGTAAGAGGGGAAACTGAAGCCAAGAAAATATTATTGAGCTTTTGCGATCCTCATTTTGGCTATCATACTATTGGAACAACAATCCCCAAGAAATTAGAATTTCCCTAAGGATCCCATGCTGGGAAAAGAAAAAGTCTGGTTCCAGCTAGAGCTTGAATTTGTCTTAAGGAAGAAGATTTCATAAAGTTCTGATAACTTGTTGGACCATCTTGTATGTGAGACTGGGGCCTAGACAGTGATGGATGTATGATGGGTAGGACCACTCCTTGACCAGACTGCTCAGTTATGCATGCCTTTTGTCTTCTATTTAAACCTAGACCTCAAGTCAGGCCCCTGAAGAAGAGGTTGGAGGTGTAGTCTTCTGACCTCTGTTTCTCTATGTGATGTGGCCACAGTGAATAAATCTCCTCTTCACTTAGTGCTTTTCATTATTACTTGTTTCTGTAATTGGCCTGTTGAGGATGGGTGGCCAAGCCCAGCTTACTGTAGCTGTCAAGGCTTTGACCTTAACACCTTTTAACACATGACCACTAGGTCCCAACTCCTGATGATTCCTTTACTTCCCATATTGTCACACTAAGACCAAGCTCCCAACATGTGAACTTCTGGGGACTACAAGTACACCATAACTAAATCACAATAAAGGAAAACTGAGAATTGCCAGTGGATATAGGGATGCTGAGTATGGATGTCAGCTGGACCCCTGCCTGTGGTGCTGACTTTGGTTCCCTCTCTTGGGTTTGGAGTTCAGAATCTTCTAGGGTTTTATATTACCCCTAGATGGTTTTGTTTTTCTTTCTTGACCTCTAGTCCCAGAAAGGCTTTGTTTTTTATTGGGAATCAGTTCTCTTTAGTGTATTAGTATGCAGATCAACCTGGAACCTGGCAGCATATAAGGAGGAGCTTGGAATTGCTTGGACGCTCCTAGATGGGTGGAGCCCAGTTGAGGCTACAGCTCTGTGAGAAACAGACATGCCTTGTTGAAGGGGCATGGCTAAGAAACCTTACAAGCAGCAGATGACATGGAATACTGAGAGAAGCCACAGGAACCACTAAGTACCTCGAGAGAGCTCATGAGCCTGTGACACCCCAGGAAAGACCGTGAGACTACACCCTATATGACCAGAGAGTTCCACTTGGCTCTCTCTCTTGTCCCCACAGGTGGAGAAGACAGCGCATGCTGGAGAAGTGAAACAAGGTATGTCATTTGGTAGTCTTTAGGCTGCAATAGCCTGAGGCAAAACAATGGTCAGAAACGTTGGCAAGTAAACTGAGGATTTCCAAGAAGCTGAGAGGCAGAGTCTGAGAAAGAGACTTTTGCAACAAGCCAGCCTAAGAAGGCATGGCACAGAATCTGCTGAGAGAGAGTTCTGAGAATGCTGGGAGAGTGAGCTAAGTGGGCAGGGTTCAGAGGCTGCGGTGAGGAAAACTAGGCCGTGGGGCATGCACAGGCTGAGGAGTCTTTGAAAGCAAGTCTTGGCTGATGGAGGAAGCTGGCCTCAAATTTAGTGGTTAAAGCAGATTGGCCTCATAGGTTGGCCACAAGCTTTCGGTTAAAATAAACTGACTGTATGAACCTGCAAAGCTAGGCCTGGAAAAAGCCTCAAACTTAAGCTGAAGATAGGACTGCCTGCTGTGACCGCCAAAGCCAGACTGCTAATTACTAAAAAGGGTGTACCTGCAGATAGAAGATTGACTACAAACCAAGGTGCTTAAGTTAAGGGCCCATGGCCTAATACCCTTTTAAGAGGGGTAAAATAGTCTTGATTACGTGTTCTTAGGTATTAAGTGTTTATAGGTATTAAATTATAGGATATAGGTGTTTTATAGTTGTTTGTTAAGTATTAATAAATATAAGTATTTTAAATAAAAATTTTCTGTTACATTGTAATGACTACATGTTGGATTTGATTCTAGGTGGGAATACTGAAAACCCCATAAGACACCTGTGCTGGATCAGGGAGCCCTACAACCCCTGAATGGCAAGAGGGCCAGCTAAAAATTACTTGTTTACTCCCATGTGTAGCTGAATGTACCTTGAACCTGCAGTGGCTTTGCTTGACTGTTTCATGGGTTACTAATTACAACCCAGGACCACTAATTTCTGATGAGTTAATATCTGGAAGACTAAATTTGGATCCACTTCTTCAATTTTTATTTTTTTTATGTAGAGCATCTTCATATACAGATGAAAGATAATAATGTTTCTCTTAACATACACTATTTCTTGGGAATGCATGCATCATTGTGCCTTTTATTCTACCAGAGTAGGAGCTTTGTTAAAGGGAGGAAAAAGCAGCTTGTCTTCCTGATAATAAAAAAAATAAGGAATGAAACAAAGGAAGGAATAAGGATAGAAATAAACAAAGAAAGGAAAGAGGAAAACAGGAAAGAAAGGAGGAAAAGAAGGAAAGAAAATAAGCCAGCTGAATATGTGACAGTATATATAAAAGCTTCTATGGGTTACCAAGGAAACAAGAGCTCTAAAAGTGACAGAAAGAAAAGAACACCAGGTTGTTATGACAAATGACACTTGAACACTTTTCTCGTGGTGGTTGCTTTTAATTAACACAGCTCAGAACAGAACATTATTATTGAATGATAGATTAATGTGATAAATGAAGAGTTTGGCTTGTGGATTTGTTTTTCCAACAGTGGAATAACTAAGTAAGAGAAAGCAGAAAACAGCTGGACCATCAGACTCCACCCTGGGGAAAAATGGCTCATGAAGACTAGCAAAGTTCCAGGCAGAGTAAGTGTGCCATGTGCTTTCATGGTTCCTGAACACAACAGTCTTCAAGCAGCAGTAGGCAACATGCAGCTAAAAATACAACAGTTGTGTGACATCAAAACGATTATTGGTTTAAAGTCTTTAATATAATATGTATATTGGTAATGTTTGCTGGTTAGTGTATTCACACCTGCTGTGAACGATGAAAACACGTATACACAGTGCATACATATATGAAAATCAACCCTCTCTCCTGCTCCTCTGTCTTAGTAACCTATTGCTTTCAGTGGAGGATTTCCATAGTATCATGCGTTCCTAACATCCAGCATCTGGGGGCTGAGTAGGTGACCTCACAATCATTTGTAGATATTAAGATACACATGCCTAAAAGAAAGCAATTGGTTTTAGCATACATGGAAAAGAAGAGGCAGACTCTTTCTCTGATTGTGGCAACTGAAGACAAGGCAAGTATACCAACATCTTTGAGGCTTTTCTTGTTCATCTAGGTCTCTTAAAATCCTGTCTTCACTTCTTCCATTCCAGGTCTGGCTACCTTGATTGGGTCAGGAGGTTCCTGATGCTTTATTTATTTATTTATTTATTTATTTATTTATTTACTTACTTACTTACTTACTTACTTACTTATTATTCATTCATTCATTTACTTATTGATTAATTTATGTATCTAGAGCCTAAGACAACATCACTGGCAGAGAACCAGGCAGCAGTACCAAGAGCTGCAGGCTCACAACCTTTGAAAGGCACAAAAACAAACAAAAGCACTTAAGAAGAACAGAAAAACAGTTCCAAATGATGCAGGTGGTACAATGTATTTCTCCTGTATGTCTCATTCTGCAGGGTACTAAGGTGGAAGGTGTTTTCTAATGCTTATCACAGGCCTCTGTCCACTTTAGTCTCCTTTTTCGGGTGCCTTAGTCAATGCTTTCTGCGGCTAGTCCACAGCTCTTGGACAGGCTTTGGTTGCAAGCATTTTCTTTCTGTGCATCTGGGAGACACTGGCAGCCTTCTCTCTGCCTTGTGTTTTTGAGAAGGTTGTCATAGCAGATAGCTTTGTTACAACAGAGCTAATGCCTCCCTCTGGAGCAGAAGCAAGCTTTGCTCTTCAGTATTATAAAAATAGCATGTCATTTGGGAGCAAAGGCTGTACAATTTTCTGGAATTGCATTACAAACATCTGGGGCTTTCTAAGCTCAGGGTGCCTCAGTTATAGCATAAACCCACAGTGAATGTGGAATCCATCAAGCCACTTTCACAGTCTCCCATGGGTTTAGAAAACAAATATCCTATGACAAATATGAAGCAATAAGTACTTTTGTCTCAAACCAAAGTATTAGCATCTATAACATGGAGCAGTTACCTATGAGCAAAAGGAAAGCTTTTGTTCCTGAGACTGTTGAAACTGCTAATGACCTTTGCCCATCAAACTTCCAAGTTATATCTGTTATAACTATATCTCATGACTCTGTTTTTGTGAAAGAATAAAATCCACTGCTGCTTCTTGGGCATATGAATGTGCATGTGCATACATAGGGGTATGGATGCCAGAGGTTGACACTGAATGTTTTCCTCTATCATTCTGTACCATAATTTTTTGAGCAGGATTTCTTGCTCATCCTAGAACTCACTGATTTGGCCCTGCTGCCTAGGAAGAGAGCTGCAGAGATACACATATCTCTACTTCCCATAAATTGGGATTACACGCATGCACAACTATGCTCAGGTTTTTATGTCCATGTTAAGGATCTGTACTAGCAAATCCTTTGTTGATTGAGCCATTTTACTACTTTTTTTTTCAATCCACAAGCTGTCTGTGATGGTCTCAATGTCTTTTAGAAATATACCCAATTTCCTCTGAGGGTATTCTTACTTTACCACACAAAAGAATATGTTAACTAATCTTGTACTTCTCCTGCCTCTGTGCTTAGTTTGTCCTCTTTCTCTGGAAATTCTGATTCCATTTAGTGGAGATCGTACTTGGAAGCTAAGATAGCTGTGAGCCTCAGTCAAAGCTGAGAGAAATTTAAAGTTGGTATCAGAAGTGAGGATCGTAAATCAACCAGTTATGTTACTTGAAGAAACCTCAGTAAGAACTCTAGACAACAAGGCTTTGTGAGTTACAAAGCTAGAGGGACAGTCCCCTAAATATTGTCCTTCTGACACCACCTGCAAGTTCTGGAAGAATGCAGTCCCTCTCAGTGTAGACTAGTCACTAGAGGACGATGGGGGTCACAGGGTATCGGAGCGTATTGCAGAGAAAGGCACAGACCTGAGGAACAAGCAGAATTGTGCCAAATGCAGAGCCAATTTTCTCCTGTTCCACCAAGTCTTAGGGTGTGTTACCACCTTGGTGTCTCTGCACGACAATGCACATGAGTGTGGCTCACAAGGAGGGTTAGAAAGCCTCAGTGTCTAGACACTTTCCAGAGGATCTCTCAAGTGGCATGACTGATAGATTGACTTATGACCCTTACTTTTGACAACAACTGCAACTTCTGGAAATATGCAGTACCTTTCGGCCTAGATTGCTCACTAGAGGTCTTAACTGCTCCTGGAAAGATTGTGTTCTCATGATACAGTGAATAACTAAAGGTTACCCCAGTCTCCAGTAAGTTGGTATTGTAAAATACCAAAATCAAAAACAAACAAAACAATCCAAAATACACAAAGCCCTTACTTAATTTTTATTTAAATGTTCTTTTTAAATTGTTCTTTCTTACTTAATTGTTCTTTCCAATATGGCCATTGCTTATGGAGGCTGTGGATTGTTTAGGTGGTATATTATGGCTTCAGATCCAAAGTTATGGTAGTGATGAAAAGAGGGACAGACTACAGGGAGTTCTTTAGAAAATCAAGTCCAGCTGTGGTTGGTTATATGTTAATTGTTAGCAAAAAGGCAATGATGATTCCCTCAGAGGACATCTTCACTCAAGGAAGTGGATGAATTGGTGAATAAACACACATTATTAGTATTTTTACCTTGTTTTCATATTTAGCACTTACCCAATTACACTCTAGAGAGTAAGGATTAGGTCATTTTTGGGAGGCTGTCTGCAAAATCTGGCAGTGCTAAATAGTGGGAACACAGTCATTACTGACTTGCTGGACTACTGAATGCTAAAAGAGTCATTACTGGCTTGTTGGTGGATGTTTTTGTACCATTGTATGGGCATGTTAAAAGTCATATTTCCTCTACCAACCTGATTATTTCTGGAAGAGCATGTGGACTTCAAGGCTTTTGCTCATGAACAGCCAAAGCAAAGGACCGAGGCAACACTGCTGCTGTAGTGTAAACTGTTGCATGCACTGTGGGAATCATCATGGACACGGAAAAAATAATAAAAAAGAGAACAACCTAGAAGCAGAGCTCCCATGCCAGGTGGCTGTAAACTCCTAGGTAGAAACCTGAAAAATTATAAGTCAGCAAACCACAGAGACATTTGCACATCTGTGGTTACTTATAACAGCCAACATGTGGAGACAGCCTAGATGTCTATAAAGATAAGGAAGTAAGAAAATGTGGTATGTTTGCACAAATGGCAGTTCTGATTATACAGAAGGAACAATGGATTGACATCATTTGCAGAAAATGGATGGAACTGGAAATTATCATATTAAGTGAAAAAAAGAGGGACTAAAAATAACAAATATGCCATGTTTTCTTTCACATGTGAAATATGGATTAAAAAAAAAACATGACATGAAAGTAGAAGAGGGTAATATGGGGAAGAAAGGGACCAGCTGAGTGGGACAATGGATGGGATGTTAATATATCAAAGTGCATTCTAAATGTGTATGAAATGTTATAATGAGACATTGTCTTCTATAATGAATATATACCTTAAAAATCAGAGTGACAATAGTGCCATGGTGTATGGGATAGATTAAGCTATTTCTGGTCTATAAGGCAAAGGACACTGCTATTAGAACAAAACAGCAGCCTACTGACTGGGAAAAGATCTTTACTAGCCCCACGTCTGACAGAGGGCTAATATCGAAAATATATAAAGAACTCAAGAAATTAAACACCAAGAAACGAAATAGTCCAATCAAAAAATGGGATACAGTGCTAAACCGAGAATTCACAAAAGAAGAATCTCTAATGGCTGAGAGACACTTGAAATACTCAACATCTTTAAGCATCAGAGAAATGCAATTCAAGACAACTCTGAGATTCCATCTCACACTGTTAGAGTGGCTATGATCAAAAACTTAAATGACAGCACATGCTGGCGAGGTTGTGGAGAAAGAAGAACACTCTTCCATTGCTGGTGGGAGTTCAAACTTGTATAACCACTATGGAAATCAGTCTGGTGATATCTTAGAAAACTTGGAATAGCTCTGCCTCCAGACTCAGCCATACCACTCCTGGGCATATATGCAAAAGATTCCTCACTAAACCACAAGGACATCTCCTCAAGTATGTTCATAGCATCTTTATTTGTAATAGCTAGAAACTGGAAACAACACAGATGTCCTTCAACCAAAGAATGAATAAATGGTATATTTACTCATCTATCAGAAATGTTATAATGACACATTGTTTCATTGCAAATCATGCAATTTGTAACCAAATAGATGGAACTAGGAAAGCTCTTCCTGAGTGAGTTAACTCAGACCTAGAAAGATATACATGGCATGTATTCACTTATAACTGGATTTTAGCCATATAGTACAGGATAACTATCATACAATCAGCACACCCAAAGAAACAGAAACATGGTCTTTCTTACTTCTTTTTTTTATATAATTTATTTTTTATTTCTTCAAGTTACCTCTCAATCACAATCCTTTCCCTACTCCCCCCTCCTGTCCCACCCTTCCACCCTCTTCCCCCTCAATCTCCCCATCCTCTACCCTTTTTTTTTTTTAGTTTAAGGTAGATCTTTTTCCTCCCAACAGCTCCTCCTTACATGGACATAGACTTTTTTTTCCTTTCTTTCTTTCTTTTTTTTTGTTGTTGTTGTTTGTTTTTGTTGGTTTGTTTGTATGTTGGTCTGTTTTTTAGTTTTCCCTCCCTAGCAATGAGACACTTTTCACTGGTGGTACTGCCTTGTAGGCCCCCAGTGAATGAAGAGGCTCTTGGCCCTCATATGACGTCTGAACTGGGGCGAGGGACTGCTATGTAGGGACACTCCACTCCAGAGGAGCAAGATGGAAGGGTTAGGGTGTAGAGGATGGGAGGGCGGGGCTGGGAAGGGGGGAAAGAGGACAATATGATGGAGATGTAACCTGAAGCAACAAATAAATAAATTTATTAATTTTAAAAAAAGCAGGTAACAGGTTTAAAACACTGTAAATAAATTAAAGGTTACAGCTGTTCAACCTGGTTTTATAAACCTACAAGAGTGGAAAAAACTTAGAGCTAAGGTAAAATACATGAAATGTGTGGTGTTAGCCCATGCCTTTAACTTCAGCAGAGACAGGAGGGGCACTATAGAATTAGTTGTCTTATAAATTCTAGAGTTACAAGGAACAAGGTGGTGATGGTGCACACCCTTAATCCCATCATTCGAGAAGAATACACCCTTAATCCCAACACACTAGAGACAGAAACAGGCAGATCTCAGAGCTCAAGGTCAGCCTGATACAAAACAAGCTCTAAATAGAGAAAAACTTCGATCCAGGGGTGGTGGAGCACATCTTTAATCCCTTCAGTTGGGAACCACATGTCTTTAATCCTAATACTTAGAATGCAGAGACAGCCACATAGGATTTTGAAGGATTTAAGTTTAAAAGCTACTTACAAAAGGCATGCTCAATGCAAACAAATTGTCCTTGGAGATCTCAAAATATATACACTAAAGTTTTGTTTAGCTCCAAAATAACAAAATAATTTCTTCTTTAATCCAGATTGAAAGACAATACTTTATATATTGTCAAAAAACCAAATTTGCTCCAGGAAAAATATTACCTGACCCCCCCCCTCAAAAAAAAAAAGGTAAATGTCCCAGAGTTAGGATTAGGGCAGGGCTCTGTTCTTATCTTTCCAGGAGATTTAAAGCATCCATTCAAGGAATCCAGGGACAACTGGACAACGGAAACCTCAGCAGAAAACAGATCAGACACCAAAGAAAATGAGTGGCCCAGACGATCCAGCCTTGCAGACTTCCTCAATAGCTGTTTCCTCAAAAGTCTACAACCACAACAACTCAAAATCGCTAAGACCTTTCAGCTCCACAGAGTGCTTTAGCCAGAACTTCAGTAAAGCCCTGAAGATAAGCTTCTGTCTATGAACTTCTTAGGACATCTAAATAGCTGAGCACAAAAGGACTGAACATCAAATGATTCTATTAACATTTCTTTGTTACCTCTTAGTAGGACACTCTATTCTACTGGAATTTCCATGTAGGCTCCCAGTGCAAGAGGAAGCTCTTAGCCCTCATGTGTCTGATGAACTGGGGGGGGGGGGCTGATAAGTGGAGGCAATCCACACTGGAGGAGTGGGATGGGTGGCAGATGGAGTAGAAGGTGAGAGGGTGGGACCCAGAGGGGTGGAGAGAGGAGACTGCAATGGAGTTGCAACTTGAATTAATAAATAAATGTTTTTAAAAAATAGTGCCATGATGTGGATTTGTGCTTTAGAAGCCACGTTAGGGGTATATTTCTCTTAGTCCTTGTTTACATCTTAATGTAAACATGATATTATCTCTACATTAAAAGAATTCATCAGAACTCAAGAAATTAAACACCAACAAACCAAATAATCCAATGAAAAAATGGGGTACAGAGCTAAACTGATAATTCACTACAGAGGAATATCTAATGGCTGAGAAGCACTTAAAACATGTTCAACATCCTTAGTCATAAGGGAAATGCAAAGCAAAATGACTATGAGATTCCATCTTACACTGTTAGAATGGATAAGATCAAAAACTCAAGTGACTGTACATGCTGGTGAGGATGTGGAGAAAGGGAAACACTCCTCCATTGCTGGTGGGACTGCAAACTTGCACAACCACTTTGGAAAGAAATCTGCACTTTCTTAGAAAATTGAGAATTTCTGTGAAATTTGTCAAGACCCAGCTATTCCACTCCTGGGTATATACACAAAATATACTTCACCAAACCACAAGGACATTTCCTCAACTCTGTTCATAGCAGTGTTTTTGTCATAGCCAGAAACTGGAAACAGTCCAGATGTCCTTCAACTGAGGAATGGATAAAGAAATGATTGGAACCAGAAAAGATCACTCTGAGTTAGGTAATGCAGACCCAGAAAGATACACATGGTATGTACTCACTCATAAGTGGATATTAGCCATTAAGTACAGGATAACCATGCTACAATTCACAGACCCAAAGAAACTAAGTAACAAGGAGGACTTAAGGGATGATGCTTGAATCCTTCTAAGTAGGGGAAATAAAATAGACATCAGAAGTGGATGTAGAGAAGGAACTGTACAGGAGCCTAACATTACTGCCATCTGAGAAGCTTTATCCAGCAGATAATGGAAACAGATGCAGAGACTCACAGCCAAACATTAGTTGAATACCAGGGAGTCTTGAGAAAGAGTTAGAGGACAGTTTGAGAGAGCTGCAAGGGTCAAGGACACCACAAGAAGACACAGATAGCCAATTAACTTGGACATAGGGGGCTCATAGAGACTGAACCACCAGCCAAAGGACATACACTAGTCCTGTCCCACTACACATATGAAGCTGATGGGCTGCTTGGATCCCCTAACAATTGGAGCAGGGACTATCTCCAACATAGACACTGTTGCCTCCTCCTGAATCCCATTTTCCTAGCATAGCTGCCCTGTCTTGCCTCAGAGGAAGAGGAGGCACTTAGTCCTGATGCAATTTGATATGCCAGAGTGGGTTGGTCCTGGGCGGTGGTGGGGTTGGGGGTTGTATGGGGAAAGTGGGTGGGAAGGTGGGGCTGGTAGGAAAGAAGGGGTGGACTGGGAGGCAAAATAAACAAATAGATAAATTAATGGAAAGAGGAATTCAGCAGAATTGGCAGCATGTCACTGTGGGTGAAATACTCTAGTTACAATACTCAGCAGAATGACAGAAGTATAGGTCTACAAAGCAAAAGATGATCCTCAAGTGATGAGGACAGAGCTGTGCTCCCTGAGGTTGTTGCAGTTTATGGGAAGGTGAGAATAATGGGTCCCCCATTTCTGTCTCATGAGGGATTGCATGTCAGAAGATAATTTTATCCTTGCTGCTCACTCAATCACTGAAGAATCTCATTCTTCCTAATAAAGATGACTTTAATAAAAGGAAATTTACTTTTTGTTATTTATCAGCCTTTTGCTTGTTGGAAGCAGAAGGCGCTAAAGGCCAGTTTAAGTTTACGCAACAGGATGCTGATATGGATATCTACTATGAGTCAGCTAAAACATGGCTGATACTGGCTGATACTAGAAATCAGGGGGGTTATGAGTACGCACAAGAATGGTTGACACTAAATGTTCAGAGAAAGTAAACAGTAATGTAATCTAATATATGACTGTATTGTTTTGGCATGTACATCTTTTGTATGATTCTGTACAAACATATCATTGAGGTCAGGAGCCTGAGCCTTTGCCTTCACCAGCCTCTGAGTATCTCTAGGTTTGTGTGCCTACTTCCAAAAGGCTTATGTGCCCATCTTCATGTGTGTCTATGCCCTCCTGTATGCAACTCTTATGTGCTTGTGGATGCTGGGTGCCTGCTTGTGCCTGCCTGCCTGCTGGTCTGTGTGCTGGTAAAGAATGTCTTCTCTGCTTGTGGATCCTTAATATCTCTCTGACTGACTGGCCTTCCATGGCCCTTCTTTTTTGACATGGAAGCTTGCATCTCATATGCCTTATCAGTAAAAACACATTTCCTTTAATGAAGCTGCAAATGACCCTCATTGTTTGTATTTGTACAAGGTATACATACAGTAGAAAAGGGAGACTGGGCCCAGAGAGGGGGTAGGAGACAGCATTGAGACACTGAGTAAGCATGGCTATTGTTCTTGGATGTACTCTAGCTCTCAACTGACTAGTAGACAAAGCAAGAAAAGAAAGTAGGTGGGTTGGGTGATTCTTCTCCAGAATAAACATTTCTCTATTTTTATTCATCTGTTCACCAAGCAAATGCTTTCTGGCTGGACAGGAATAAAATCCAATGTTATAGTGCTAGTTTTACAAAAAGAAAGTTGCATTTTAAGTTGACTGACAAGATAGAAGTCATATTTAAATATGACTTTTTTGTTTTTGTTTGTTTGGTTGGTTTTCGAGCTGACTGGTATCTAAGGAGTTTAAGTGGCTACTGGTGAGAATTTTTGGTTGCACATCGCTCCTTCTTGCAGAAGAGGCCACACCTTTTGCTCTGCTGGGCCAGGTGGGACTAACAGACATTCTGTAGCTTCGCAAGTCTTTCTTATTTCACTCCATCCTTTTACTTCTGACAGCCACAGTGCCTTGGTGCAGCCCTCCATTGCTGGGCTCTTGGGCTGTGGGTCACCCACATCACACACTAGTGGTTCTACCAGCATCTCAAGGTCTGCTTCCATATCCTCAAAGGCGGCATGCCAACAATCTTAGCAGCAGGAGAGCTGCTGTTTGCTAGCTAGATTTCACATCCAACAGATACTGCACACATATGTTCCTGGATGATCATATACAGTCATGTCCCACCCAGTAAACCTGGTATAAAAAGAAAGGGTCAAGTCAACAGTGCATTGAAAAAAATTGACGTACTGTGCATCAAAGCTTAGCAACCACTGTATACTCCAGAATACAGTTGCTTTTCCTTACCTGGCATGGCTGACACAGAACTGAAGTTTCCTGCTATTGCCTGGCTTTAGAGAAGATTCTGCATATATAATTAACCAAGGGAAAGAACAAAATTCAAAATTGGAAGTGTTTTCCTGAATACACATCAATATTGTAAAACAGAGTCTGTAATTTCAAAGTTGAGCCCTCCTAGGCTGGAGACTGCCTCCATTTAAAACCATCTTCCTTACATCCCTCCATTGGGGAATGAAGTCTATTTATTTCTCCACCCTCTGGAAACTGGGCTAGCCTGGTACTGTGTTGATTAGTGGAATACAACACATGGTGCTATATCTCAGTTTTTTGTTTGTTTGTTTGACTGTGTCATGAGGTCTTAATCCAGGTCTCAATCTTAACCCAGGCTAGCTTTAAAAACTTTCTGTTTTAGGCTTCAACATAATTGGGATTAAAAACCTGTACCTGACTAACCCCAGCTGTTAATCGGATGGTTCATTCCTGCTTCCTTCCTTCCTTCTGGAAACCATCCACTATATATGTGAGAAGCCAGTGGTTTGTGAAGAGTGAAATACCATGTGGTGAGTTCTGGCCTTCACACAGACGCTCACTGAATCCTGTCCAGAGAGTGACTGGACGAGTGCCACATGAAACAGCTACAGTGCAGCTCTTCTTGACTCAGCAAAGCTGTAGTGTTGTTTTATGTGGATGTGTTTTGGGAGTGCTTTGTTACATAAACTCCAAACCAATAACTTCAGTTTCAGAGGACTGAAGATTAGCAAATAGCACAAGAAACATGGCTAACATTGGGCTATTTCACAGTGATGAAACCTGCAGGCATTACAGGCTGTCTGGCCAACTGACTTCTGATGAGATTCTGTTAGTATCAGGTCCCGATAGGTCAGAGGGTGGAAGGAAAGGGTTTTTTTTTTTTTTTTTTCCTCTTTTCAAAGCCTGTGATGTGTCTTTGGCATTCTAACCAGAATGTGGGTAGGTGGGGGAAGGGCTTTCCATGAGCTTGGGGTCTGGCAGGAACTGAAGCAGTGTGTTTAAAGTGACAACTTAACATACAGGGGTGCAGAGAAGGCTCAAAGGTTAGGGACACTTTCTGCTCTTCGTTTAAGTGGACCCTGACTCAGTTCCCAGCACCCAGGTTGAGTGGGTCACAACTTCCTCTAACTGGAACCAAAACCTTCCTCTGGTTTCCTTAGACACTGCACACACGTGATCCACAGACATACACTGAGGCACACATACATATACATAAAATAAGTAAATAATTGATAAATACAAAGGGGGTGATATGTGTCCTGTGTGGCCACTACAAGAGGTTTACTGAGTGCCCCTAGTGTTAGCAGCTTAAGAAGTCTCAGAGGTCCTGGTATTGATGCCAGAATCTAAAAATGTCATCAGCAGATGCTGCAGGTTCTGGTAATGCCTCCTACCCGCTGTATCTAAAGGGTCGCTGGCTCAGAGAGAAAGCACTCGTAAGGCATACACAAGCCATTGGGTTAGATCCCCAGAACAAACAAACGGAATACATAAAACCTTCAAGTGCATTGTGTTCTTCTCACCAGACAGCAGTTGGCACATGCTTCATATGCAACACTCCCATGGAAACAGACCCCCAGAGAAGAGATCTGTACTTTGCTATCTTTTCTTGAGTACAAACACATTACTGACATCATGACTGGTAGAAATTGAGCTATTGGGAACAGGCTTACTAGCAAAAATATTTATTTAAGTTGCCACGAAGTATTACTTGTGATTAACAGAGAGTCTTAACAGGTAAGATACAGGGACCCTCAATATTACTGGAAGGCATTATTGTGCTGGTGGACTGCCTCTTTCTGACTGAACTGGATAGATTCTACAGAGAAGATGAAGTACTCAAAGCTCTAAACTTAAAACTTAAATTTCTTGTACCATGTCCTCCAGACAATCCATTATCCTTTATGGCTGCAAAATAAGACATAAAGCTGAACATCAAGCCTATGGTTCGATTCTTCAATCCATAGAATTATAAGTTGGAGTCATAGTCTGTCCATAACATACATGTGAAGTATTGGGGACCAAGTGAGGAAAAAAATAGATCATGAAGAAACTGAATGAGAAAGGTGGAGTTGGCTTAGCTAAAACTGAGAACCATAAAACTTAGAATTTCTAAGAGGCCAATACATCTTGAGAACATTTGGACTGATGTTCACTTTACACCCTTGCTTGCTCATCATTCAGTTGTACAGGAAATATTTTCTCCAAACTTGCTCTGTTGTGTGGATAATTATGCTCCCTGATCTCCCAAGTTGAAGTCAGCAAGGCTGAGAGCTTGATGGAAGATGAGGATAATAGTAACAGTATTTGTGTCAGGTGGGCCAGAGTCAACAGAACAGATATTTCAAAGAGTAAAAGTAATACAGTTACAGATTTTCTGGAGGAGCAAAACCAGAAATGATCATTAGGTTGCTCAGATATTAATAACTGCAGTTTCCACGACTCAGGGCTGAAAGAAGTGAGGAAGATTGGCATTCTGCCCTGTGCATGGGCCATGCTGCACATTACCATTGCCATGGGAACTGTACTCTGCCAAGCCCACATAGGATCTGTTAAAACCTTCAGGGTTGTTGGAGCCCAGGCTGCCACTGCTGTCACTGCTAGTAGCTCATAGCTGTCAGCAGCACCTGTGAAATTCAACAGTGCCACTGGGGACTGAGCTTGTTGGCAGCCATCAGGGGATAGTTACTGCCTCAGAGCCATTATCTGAAACATTAGGCTTTTCTTTCAACATGGTGTCCTCCACTCTTCCAAGAGGTAAATCAACAGTCTATGGGAAAGGGACTCTGGGAAATGTAGTTTGATTTGGTACACTCAAGAAAGGTTAAAATACCTATGATTGGAAAGAGGTTAAGGGTAAGCAAGAAAATGCTCATAAAAAGCCTAATAGTTATCCATACCCATCCTTATCCATATTATGCTTCTCTACAACTGAAGTGCTCAGGTTTGAGTCTTGGGATTATTTGAAATAAGAGGAGCAGTCTTACTAACTGTCTGTCTATGTCTGCCAACCAGACAGCCTGGGACAAAACCTTTAGATAACAACAGTTGAAGTCAACAAAGACTTCTGAAGGGCAATGAGATGGAGAGAAACTATAGCCAGGATTTACTTAGGAAGTTCTGTCTAAGAACTCAATCTTAAAAATTTGTCCTTGAAGTTAGATGGAGTGAGGAGGCAGGCGAATCTAGGAGGAGTTGGGATGAATGATTAAAAAATACATTGTATGAAATTCTTCAAGAATTAATAAAATATACATTTTTAAAAAGGAATTTGTCTCCTTCTGGCAGTGATGGTGCAAATCCCAGCGCTCGGGAGACAAAGGTAGAAGGATCTCTGTGAGTTCGAGGACAGCCTGGTCTACAAAGCTGAGTTCAGGACAGCCAGGGCTATTGCAGAGAAAACCTGTATTGAAAAACAAACAAACAAAAAACCCCCAAACAAACAAACAAATGGGATTTGTCTTATGTCACGTGATGGGCAATTCTTGAAGCTATGATTTTCAAACGACTCAAATGATCGATCTTTTTAGAAATATTTTATGTGGACTCCTAAGCAAGCTGAAAATGTAGAATTAATATCCAATCAAGGAATGGAAGTAGTACCTTTGTGTGATAATGTGACTTTTCCAAAGACAGAGTCTTACCTCTCTCTGCCATTCATGCTGTTGGTTGTTCTCTTGGTCCAGATTTCTGTTTTCTTAACTGAGTTTTAATAGCAAAGCGAATGGAGGCAGTGGTTCTCAACGTGTGGGTCGCGACTCACTTGAGAGCAAAACAACCTTTTCACAGGGATCACATATCAGATATTCTGCATATCAGATATTTACATTACGAATTATAATAGTAGCAAACTTACAGTTATGAAGTAGCAACGATAGTAGGAACTACCAAAGTGTCACAGAATTAGAAAGGTTGAGAACCACTGCACTAAGGACCCTAACAGCTGCAGCATGGTGGATTGGTGACAAAGTTCAGCTAACCCTATGAATGGTTCAAACATTGATCTGTTGTAGGTATGCACTAACCACTTACACATGCAGACTTGAGTTACCGTGGCAAGCATGAAGGAGGACACGCAGAAATTAGTTCCAGCTTTGAAGGTTTCAAGGCCTCTCACTTTTGAAAATTTGACTTTGCTCGGAACCTTGAGCCTAACTACAAGTGCGATTGTATCCAGATTGTTCCATGTCTCAGTTTCCCGTAAATTGTTAGGCGATATATGACCAGATGAATAAAAGAATGTGGCCTCTCCAGTTGACTTTTGCACTACTGTGTAGTCCTCTGCTTAAGCTGTTTCTTCTGGGAGGCCGCTCTCTTAGTATCTCAGCCCTGGTGACTCTCCTTCAGAAAGCGTCTTCCTAATCCACGAGACTGTAGCTGGGAAGCTCCTGAAAGGTAGGTCCTTTGGTCACCGATCCTATTTCCAACTTGTTCTTCTGCTTAACAGCTGCTGGTCATAGGAGCACAAAGACCGGTGAGTCGGACAGAACATAACAGCTTGACCACTCTCTGAATGTCTTATTGTGAAATATTACGTACTGTACGACGAACTTTGCCCGCTGTTTTGTAATTTACAGAAAGGGGGAAAAAAAAAAACACTCTCTGTTCCCACACCGGGAGTCGAACCCGGGCCGCCTGGGTGAAAACCAGGAATCCTAACCGCTAGACCATGTGGGAACTGACGAAAACAGCTTTTAGTGTGAGTCTCTTATCATTCAAAGCTGCTTCCGCCTACAAGCGCCCCGCCCCGTGCTTTTAGCAGGCTCCTCTCTGCGCCTGCGCGGTCAGGTCCCTCACAGGACCAGCTCTGCCGGGGACGTTTTGCACCGTCCTTGCTGCGTTGCCGCTTTCTTCTGTGGCTCTGTTGGCGCTGCTGACCGCTCACATCCAGCCCGCAGACTGGCCTCTGTTTCTAAAGCTCGGTCACAGGCTCTGCGCTGCAGTAGCGGAAACAGTAGTTTGAATGGGTCAGAACACTGGTACAGAGAAAGGGTATAACGAGATCCTGGTCCCCAGGGCTCAGAGCCCAGGTTTGATACTGAGACTGGCTTTTCCAACCATAGTTTACATCTCCATTTTCACTGTTTGATTTTCCTTCATTGAAATTTAATCAAACTTTGAACTAAAATTGAATGAACGAAATCCCCAAATAAGGGTGGTTTTGCGCAAAAGGCCTTTGAAGTGCTATTTTAAGATCTGACGTAGATAGCCTTATGTTAATGCAGGGGGGGAGGGCTATTTAATCTCTGACAATGGAATCTCACACGTTCACAGAATGAAAGAAGTCTTAATACTCGCAAGCACTGACGGGAAGATACCTCCGTAAATAAGGTCAAAAATCAGCCAAGCATTGTAAAATATTCACTATACACTTAAGCATACAAAAAACACCCACTGGGAGGGAGTGGAGCGGGAATCAGAGATATGAGGAGGACTCAAAGAGACAGACTTCTGGTTGAATGCTGAGAGGGTTTGCCTGTGACGGTTACATTTTAATTCATTTACAGACTGACAGAATGATTGGTTCTAGGGTTCTGGGTTGGATTCTCAACCTGGGTTATGCTAGGATGCTAGGAGCATTCTATAACAAGTTAAAGGCTCACTCCTCAAGTTAAAACCGTCTCAAATACCCTTGTTAACGAGAGTCAGACATAATGGAAATATACAGCTCCCAGGAAGGTGGGCACCTAACCCAGGCATTTCAATTCAGTATTCCCTGTGGCATCACATTTAGGAAGGATGGTTGGGAGTGGAACGACTCCTGGTAACAGCAAATGATGAATAGGTACTTGGGAAGTCTGCGTCCTTGGCTTGCTTCTGTTTTCTCAAGGCAGAATAAGACCATTTATTTACCTTCCTCACACATGAGTAAGGTTGACAAGCTTTCTGCTGCGGTGCTGTGTAGTCGCTGCAGAGAGCTAGCTACCATCCAGAGATTCTCTTTTACAGTCTTGTCATTTCCATTTCTGCCAGGCAATGAAAGTCCAAGATGGATGGATGTAGATTCCCAGCGGGGGCTGCTTAGGAAGGGTTGTTTCTCTCTCTCTCTCTCTCTCTCTCTCTCTCTCTCTCTCTCTCTCTCT
>CAJQZJ010033026.1:8130827-8153749 GCA_907164525.1 Lophiomys imhausi | reverse complement strand
TAGCTTGGCCTAAGATCATCATTTCAAATCCTTAGAAGAACTGCTTCCTCAGCCTTGTTTTTGTATGTCTGAGAAGGCAGGTGCTTTTGTCTGGCTTCTAATGATAGTAGAACAAATGTTCTGATTTCACAACACCATACCTTGAGACTGAGACAGGACGGAAAAGAACAAAAGCCAAGCCAAAGGAAGACACACTGGAGGGATAGAAGTTGCTGTCTGCTGGCTTCCTTCAACAGTATACAAGTCAATAGGAATTTATACATGAAACCTTCAACTTTAAATAAGTCACAAAATAGCTACTTCACAATCAATTCCACACATGATTGTAAATAGTATATTGACCAAGTCACCACTCAACACATACGTTGTTCAAATATCTAGACACCAAATTAAAAAATAAACTATACAAGGTAACTGCTGGATTTGTTTAAAAGAGAGATGACTGAGTTTCACAAGGGAGGCATCTCTCCTCTCATCTTCATTTTGTGGCCCTTTTGATCTTATGTCTTGATGCTCTCAGAACCCTCATTCTGTCAAAAACCAGCTCACAGAGCTTCTTTGCTGAATACATATAAACTTCCTTCCCTTTTCTGGCACAAGAAAGATATTCACGTATTTTTCTTTTATTATGGTTCTGGGGATCAATCCAAGATGGAGGAGAAGCAAGAACCCTCAGCCACACCCTCACTTCCTTTTGTTGACTTTCTGAAAGTTGTTTCTTATCTTCTCCCTTAAGAGAAACTTGATACAGTGACTTGCCAAAAATAATTCATTTGCTCTGAGGCACACTCTTGGAACATTTTAATGCAGTTTCATTGTATTAAAAAAATGTTTTAAGAAGGGTAAAAGTTTTTCAGGGAGATAGCTCAGTGGTTAAGAGCACTGGCTGCTCTTCAGAGAGCCTAGGTTCAAATCCTAGCACCCACACGGCAGCTAACAACTGTCTGTGGCAGCTAGCTGTCCTCTGTGACTGTAGTTCTCAAGAATTCCATGCCCTCTTCTGGCCTCCAGGGGCAGTAAACAACACATACGGAGCACAGATATATATGCAGGCGAGACACCCATGCACATAAAATAAAGTAAAAGAAAAGGAACGAAAAACCTTGACACTGTTCATTCCTCAACAACAAATTCATGTTATAAAATGCTAATACATTACTTAGAGTGTTAAAGAACAAAGATAAACATTGTTAATTAAGTTTCCTACCTTAGTTTTGTCATGTGAGTTTATGCTATTTTGTGACTTATTTAAAGTTGAAGGTTTCATGTATAAATTCCTATTGAGTTGTATACTGTTGAAGGAAGCCAGCAGACAGCAACTTCTATCCCTCCAGTGTGTCTTCCTTTGACTTGGCTTTTGCTCTTTTCCGTCATAGTGTTGTGAAATCAGAGCATTAGTTCTACTCACTGATCTCTGAGGAAAGAACGGCTGGAGGTTAAATTAAAAGCTGGTGATTTGATCAACCATGCATATGTAGCCAAGTCTCCATAAAAATCCAGGAGACTTGAGCATGCAACTTTGTGGTAGTTTGGGTAGCATAACAAAGCTCATGCTTTCATCCTCAGCACTGCAAAAAAAGAAAAAAGAAACTAGCATTATTCTTCCCTTTTCTCATTATCCAACCCCATGAACCCTCCGCAACATCCTTTATAATAAATGAAATTCTCTAAGCCTGTCTAGCATATTAATTGAACCCAAGGAGGGGACTGTACAAACTCCAACTTAAAGCTGATAAGGTGTGGGTCAGGTTCACAGGTGAAAACAGCTTGGGCTCTCAGCTGGTATGTTCATGAAGAGAGCAGTCATTGGGAGGCAAATCTACCTCCAGGTCAGTGGTATCAGAACTGACTTGAATTAGTGGCTTCAGTGAGGATTATTTTTCTTCCTACAAAAAGTAGTTAATGTTGTGTATTATTTAATTATTTATTACATGTATGTGTGTTCTTCCTCAATTTTACTGCAATATGATGCCCTAGTCTCATCTTATACACTTCCTGTACCAGTCTCAGGGGCAACCATATGGTACACAAACAAACATGCAGGCAAAACAGCCATGCACATTAAATTAAATTAAATTAAAAAAAGAAAAACCTTAACACAGTTTACTACTTAATAACTCCTTAATAACAATGTTCATGAATGCAGTACTTTCATATTTGACTAGGCTAGCACATATCCACTAGGATACAATATTACAAATACAAAACACTACAAAATACAATATTGTCATTAAGAGTACACAGCTGTTTTTCCCATCAACTCTACTTCCTCTATTCATTTCTACAATGACTCAGAGTAATTGTTCAAGCCCAGTTCTCTGCAGTGGTGTGATCTGTAGAGATGACATTCTTTTTCACAATCTACCTTTCATTCTGAGGACTTGAATATCTTATGTATTTTTTTTAAATCACCCAAATTAAAGTTCTCTGATGCAAAGCACTGCATATCAGTTTCACACATTTGTCCCCACAGCATCATGCATAACAGCAGCTCTGTGCTTGAACTGTTCTCTCTCTGTCTGTGGTCTCTAGAGTGGGGAGCAGGATGTCAATTCCAGCAACCTGGAAGTCTGTTAGCTAGGGATTCCAAGGCACAATCCTCAGCAGGGTGCCTGTCATTATCTGTGTGAGGGGAAGGGCTGCTGGAGGCAGTGTGGCCATCTGGAATCTAAGGTTACACAGAAGAAGCAAGCAGACCCTAAATCAATATTAGCACATTAGCAGCCTCTGACTGCTAATCAGTCCTAAGTGGCTGCTCTGTTTTGCATTCCATTAGCAAGGGTTGTGAGTTCTTATTCAGTATGCTTAACAACAGTTGATTTAGTCAGTATTGTGGACATTAGTTCTAATAGACGAGAAGTGGTATCTCACTGTTGTTTTAATTAGCATTTCCCAAATGGCAAATGATGCTGAGGCCCTCAGACACTTGTTGGCTGTCTGTCCTTTCTTCTGTTCTGCTCTGTCCTGTTGTTCCCTCAGTTTTCAAAAGACTTTTCAGAAAGGGCACATCATTGCCTTGCAGAGCATCCAAAATGTCATGTGCTGCATTTTACTTTTTTATAGCCTTAAGCAAGCCAAGCAGGGTACCTGAAGATCAAATTGCATATGTAACTATGAAACTATCTATCCATTGCTATAGTTTGGGTCTTGAATGTTCCAAGAGACCCCTGTGTGAAGGTTTTGGGTTCTTATCTTGGTACTATAGGAAGGCCATGGACACATTTAAGAGGAGAGATGACACGGATACAAAATTTAAGGTCGTCAAGGCCTTCCATCAGTGAGAATGTGGGAGACTCACAGATCTCCCTCACTTTCCAACCCCGATGAGGTGATCACCTTCCACCAGCCCATTCTTACCATGATGGACTGACCACAATGGCCAACTAACCATGGAGAGAAACCCCTGCTATTATTAGCCCAAATAAGTCTTTTTTTTTAAATTAAGCTTATTAATCTCCTGTATGTGCTACAGTAACTTCAAAATGACTAATATATCAACTCACACCCCATCCAGGATTACCCAACTCAGTTTGATAGAATTTCTTCCAATATTTTTATCTCTTCTAGGATTCTTTTTTTACCTCCATATATTCTTATGTTAAAATTTGCTTTTATCTTTTTCTTACTATAAATCATGTTAAAATAAGTCACATAGTTCATAAATCTCTGACCATTTAAAATGAAATGTTAGAATTTCCATTCTTGGTGTATAATAATTTAATACCCTATTTAAACAGTTCTTTATTATGCACACCCCCACTGCTTCTTGACAAAGTTGCCAGCCTGCTACTGGCAGGGCCTAGGTACCTGACCCACACAAAGGATGCCAGTGTACTCATCTTTTTGGTGCCGAATGTCTGAGTGGTGTCTAGTGTTGCTTTAGATGTACTGAATTTGCTAGCAAGCTTGAACATTTCCTATTGTGCTTAAAAATGAGTTTCCTAGAATAGTCTTTGTGAAGTGCTCATTTGCAGACTACGAGATAACTTCCTGTGGTCTGAGTCACAGCCACAACTGCTTCTCCAGCTGTCTTGAAAATGTCCTTAATCACCAAGTAAAGCCAGAAGAGGGGAGGTGACAGAGCCCCAGCTTTCAGGTCCTTTATTAAAGGGAGATCATGAAGGCAGCTGTTAATCCCACTGGGCAAGAACAAGAATAATACCACAGTTTTTTTTTAGCCAAATTTGAAGCAAGCTTTATTAAATACGGGCCAGGACGAGGGACACTGGCCAGGTCCATACACGGGATTCCCAGAGTAGGATGCTGAATTGCATTAGACAGAGGCCTATAAGGGCAAGACCCACAGTTACATACTTTCCACCTTTGTCCAGTCATGGGCAAGCATACATCCTCATGTACTTCCTGCCTACATATGATCAAGCACATCCCGAGCAGTTGGGGCAACAAAGCTTGTTTAAAGAAGCGAAAACATGTGGCTTGTTATCTTATATGCTCAACAGCATCCAGCATTCTAAGAAGTTATTTATTCTTGGACAAGTGGGGCTTACAGGTTAGAGGCACTTTTGTTTCATAAATCTCTTAAGCATAGTAATTTAAACTTAAAATGCAATGTTAGCCATCACATAGCCCCTTTGTGGCTGTGCTGGGATAAGGCTAACTCTTTGACCTATGAGCCCTTATTTGTGAATTTAAGATTATCCCCTGTTCACAGGGCTTAGTGAGGACAATGTGAAATGGCAAATGTGACATGCTTTCTTGGTTTCAGGCTGTGTTAGATTATTGGTAATGACTCATTAAGAGAAAACATCTGAATAAACCCAGGAACTTGGTGGAGATCTCACATCCCATTTGGGCTGGATCAATCATCTGGCCAAGGGACTACCCTAGGAAGACTAGTTCACCTTAAGCCATGCTCAGGAAATAGGTGGAATAATTATTCCTTTAATGAAATACTGCACTTTCCTTCTCACAATTCCTCTCCATTCCCAGCCATGAGGTTCAGTTAAGTCTGCCCATTTGTGCATGATGTGAATGAGTTATAGTTTCAGTTTGTTACTACTCAGGGATCTTACTGTTTAGGGAGAAATTGCTGAACAGAAGAGATGGGGTGGCCTTTTGTGAAAGGGGTATGATGGAGACCTGGGTTTGGGCTAGGTGCTGGAATATAACTGACTAGATCTTTTTGTTTAAGTGTCTCTTTGTAAGGTCAGTCATAGTAATATATAATCATATACAGTGTACATAATACTTTACATAATATGCGAATGCTTCACCCTTCCATCTGAAGAAAGTTTACTTTTGCAAGGCTGTTGACTCTCCATCCACAATAGAGGAAGATGACTGGATCCACCTTCATTTAGGAACTCTGGGTCCACCCACATTTAGGTTCAGGAGTGACCCAGGAGGCAAGGGCAGCATGTGTACAACATAGTCAAGGAAACCATCCTGTCAGAAGTCAGCAGCTTGGGGACGAACAGGTAAAGAAGCCCACAGATAATTTAAGGGAAAGATAAATGGTAAGATTCAAGAGGAGTAGGACAAAGCCTTATGGTTATAGAAACCGAGCAATGCTGGTTAGCAAAAGCTCTGGTAAGTACTGTATATGCCTGATGGTCAGCCTGACCTTTTAGCCTGATGTTCGGTCAGTATTTAGTAAATATGTTTTTCTTACTTCAAGCACACTAGCAAAACTATTGAATTTGAAGAATTAGGAAACCTCTCTTTTGCACCCATGCAAATGATTCCCGCATTTAATCTGAAATTTAAAAAAAAATGTTGACAATATATTTTAGATTTCATCATATAATAGTCAATATTAAAGGTCAAGCTATTGTGAAAAGGAAATACAAAGTTCTATTCCAAGACGGAGTCTTTATTTCACTTTTGATGCTGTGCTGGGGTTTAAACATCATGGGCCTCAGGCATGCTAAGCCCCTCTCTGCCACTGAGCTACACCAACATACTATCAATGAGAGTAGCAGAACAATTTAAAAATTAAATGAGTCACTTGAGCTGGTTCTTAAAGTGCTGAGGACAAACAGAGGATCAGGTAAACTATGGAAAAAGATAGGCATGTAGGATAAATATATGGAATGAATTAGGAGTGAAACTAATGTGAGAATGGTACTTGGAAAATCTGACACAAATCCCACACTGCAGCTCTGGGAAGAGTACTGAGTAAAAAGGGGGAGATACAATTTAAATATGCTATATCCCCTTTTACTCAATGCCAACTTAATAGACCAAATGCCAGCAGATAAAATAATAAAGAATGTGCATGTTCAAAGTTTTGTGTGTATTTATGTGTTTATTTATAGCATTGGCCAGGACTGAAATTATCTTTAGAATTTGTTACTTATTTTTTTAAAAAAAGATGCATTTATTGTTATTTTATGTGTGTAAGTGTGCACACCTGGTGCCCATGGAAGCCATAAGAGAGCATCATATCCCCTGGAACTGGAGTTACAGAGGCTTATAAACCACCATGTAGGTGATAGGAACCAAAACTTGGTCCTGGAAGAGCAGCAGTGCTCTTAAGTACTGAGCCATCTCTCCAGCCCCGTTTTTAAAGTTTAAAAGCAAAGGGTAAGAAATCAGCTAAATGTAGTGGTGGAGAGGAAGGTAGGGAGTGTTCAGTGGCTACTAGATTTATTATGACAAGGAGGAAGGATTGCATAGTGTTTGAAGACACAAATGATAAGGTGGCTTATTTTTTTTCCTACCCATTTTTTTCCAATTTTTCATTTTAAAAATTTCAGTTGTCCAGAAAAGTCGAGAAGCATTGCACAATGAATTTTGGCATGCCCTCCCACGTCATAGACTCCCTGCCCCAGGTTTATCAATCCTGCAAATGGTCTTTGCTTCATATGAAACAAATTTATTACAGAGGCATCTGTCTTGTTTCACTCTGCCTTGATTAGGTCTGCTTTCAACTTCTTTTTTCCTTCAGATATCCACAAATGATATAAAAATTCAATTTCAACAATCATAGCTCTGCAACAGCACTTTCTGATACCAGGGACACTCTTGCTTGTACCTTCCTGACAACTTCCTTGATATTGTTTGAGGCACCAAGCAAACCAGGGTTTGGGGGAGGGGCAGAAGGCAGGGCAATCTGTTTGAATTTGTTGTTACTTCTGGATTCTTGTGTGGGAATTTAATTTATTTTTAGCCTATCTTTGAACCTAATCAGTGCACTTGGAGACGCTTGTTTCAAGAGGACCTTTGGCCACTCTTTTTTCTGCAATTGGCACTAACCATGCCCACATTTATTTTCAGTTACAACTGACTTACAACTTCTGCTTTTATTTATTTTTCACTAAAATTACATCCATTTTTGGGTTTTATTATTTCCTAATGTTGTTGCTTCATAGACATAAACATGGTTTCGGTGATACAACCTCTAGAGTTTTCTGACACTACCTTATGCTTCAGGATATAGCAATTTATTTTGATATTTTCATCTGTATTTGAAGAGTAAGCTTATTTTCCCTCAAGTAACTGTGGCTTCATAAGCCTCTGCCGTACATGGAAAAGTTGCTTGTTTATATGATTTTTTTTTTCATGTGCACTCCAGAGGATCCTGGTGAAAATGTCAGTGGTTTTGGAGGTCCCTGACAGGTAGCCACACACATGCCATTGTCTTCCTGTGAGGACTGGTCAGGCTGATATGTCACTGCTTTGACAGGAGTATGTGTCTACAAGGAGATACTGCTGAAAGACTCGGAGTTTAGAAGCTGAACACCCCAGATGAATTTATATAAACTGCTGACAAAGCCAGGCAGGGCCTGTCCTTTGCTCCCCCACACCCTTCCTTCTCCCTGCTTCATCTCTAAGCATCTTTGCAACAGTCAGGGTGGAGAACTCCAGTTAATTCACACCCTAGGCAGGTCCCTTTACCAGTGCTGCTTTTTTCCTTTATTACTTTTGAAACATTTTTAAAAATTTCTTTTACTTTTCCAAAACCACAGACCTTACTGTTGCAAGCAGTGTCTATAGTTTCTTAATTTCTCCCTTTCATTTTTTGTTTGTTTTTTTGTTTTTTTTCTTGTTGTTTTTGCTGTTGGTTACTATCTTTGTCTCCTTCTCTAAAATGGCATTTATTTATATAATTAATGTTATGACTTTGCCAATTGGTAAGCAGTTCTTTCAGTTTTCAGTTGCTTTTTGATTTGTATTTTCTGAGGTATTCTGAGTTTTGTTCTGTTTGTGAAGTCTACAAGGTGTTTCTCAGCTGAGAGCATCTAAACTGCAGCATATATTTTCTTTTCTCTCTTAAAAATTTAAATAGTAAATTATAAAATCTATAATTTTATAGACAAAACTGAAAGTTAACAAAAGCACAATTGTTAGCAAATATGCTAAACATTCACATATATGCTACTTGGTTGAAGCTAGTAGGCATTAGTGACTTATATGATTTCCTTTAGAGAGTCTTAGGGCTTAATATTTGAATGTCCTCACAGGCTCATGCTTTGAATGGTAAGTGTCAGCTGGTACTACGGTTTTGGATGCTGTGGAGCCTTAAGAAGGGGGCGTCTGCATGGAGGAAGCAGGTCACAAGGGTAGACCTGTAGAGGTGATACCCATCCCTAATTCTGGTCTGCCCTCTCAGCTTCCTGATCCTCTGACATGTGAGTGAAAGCTAGCACAAGCTCCTGCTACCACCCTCCATTCTCATGGAATCCACAGTGAACTGGAGTCTCTGGATAGATAGGCAAAACTAAGCCTTTCCTGTTTCTACCATTGTGCTTACAGTGACACAGCCGTAACTAATACAGAAGGAAGGTTTACACATGAAAGTTTTCAAAATGTAGTTGAAATTCCATTTCCTTCCCTGACTTTGTTCAAATTTAAAGGTTTCCATTATTTTAAATCTAGCGGGTCTTTTTGATGCTGAGTGTTTACCTGTCGATTTATCTTTTCCACTTTGTTTTTCTTCCATTCCTTTTTTTTAAAAAATTTGTTTTGTACTATGTGGTTTGTATACACACACTATTGCATATTTCATTTACATACAAGTCAAAATTCTTCATTTAACTTCCTTTTTATTTCTTTAATGTTGAGGAAACTTCTTTGAGTAGGAAATGAAGACCCTGTTTGTTTGTGTATCATGTAAGCAAGACACAGGTTATTTGAAATCCCTTGTTGAGAGTTACTAGGCTGAGTCTGTCATGTTGGAAGCTGTGATGCCCTGAGCATCCCTGAATCGGTCCGCTTCGGTATCTTTGTGTGTCTTTAAGGTGAATTTTGTAGAAGACAGAAGTTAGTCTGATAGTCATACAGTCCTTCAGCCTGGTACAAAGTTTTCATAATCTCCAGGACACCCCTGTCTGGTGTACTTGTGAGTTTCTGTGTGTCAGGGTTTGTATTGTCTCTGTATCTGGAATTGCTGGGTCTATAACAGATCCTTTCTAGAGAAGTCTTTTTATTGATTCTTGTTGTCCAACTGATTTTTCTCAATAACAATCTTTAATTCTACCAAGAATTAATCATTCAGGTACTACCCTGAGAGCCACTGAGAATGCATGTTAGTGTTTCTTGTAGCAGTGAAATCTAACTTTATTTTTCTCCTTAGAATTCACCAACTGGCTGAGCATCATGTACTGAATGGTCCTACTTGAATCAACGAATTGAAATTATTCCTTCTCGTTAGCTCCCTGTTTGCAGTCTCTGTCAGCTTTCCCAAGTTCCACCAGCAGCCCCAAGACTTTCAAAATGTTGAAACGCAGATCACTGGGTCTGGGCACCATGGGAAAGGGAAACACTGTAGAGGGAGAAGAAACAGAGCCTCAGTTGTACTCAAACTCCTTTCCTGTCAAGTCACTTGCTACCTACTCATACAGTTGTCAACTGCAGGTGTTTTTCACCATTTGTCACACCAAAATTCCTTTCTGTACAAATGCAAATGTAGGTTGAATTGGTTTTATCTTTAAACACAAAAGCAGAGTGGATTTTAAATAGTGGAGAAGTTCCCAGGAGCTGCCTCTCTCCCAAAAAGAAAGATCAAAGACTGCCTGAGAATCCACACTGATGATGGCCTGGGGGATAAGTGTTTAGTCCCCAGTGGAAAGATTTGTAATGCTTCTGGCATTGCAAGTCCTCAATATACCAGCCCAGAATGCTGAGCCTGGAAGGATGTCTTCAGAATACACACTAGCTGAGAGATGAAGCCTTGCTCAACCCTTGAACCACCACTACATACCAACTCAACCTGTGGCTTGGAGCAACCAATGGGGAGGAGGTCAGGGTGAGCCCTTGTGAGGACTTGAAAGTCTCTGAGCTATCTCTCATGAGGAAGGAAAACTTCCAAATGGACCACAACCCTCAGGCTCAGAAATATGCTGAGCTCTCAGAAGATGTGCCAGACAAACAATGACACCTACCAGAACCCATAGGCAAGGAAGAAAAGTGAGAGCAAGCAGAATGATAACTGCAGATGATAAATTCATTTTTTATGAAAACCAATGTAAAAAATCAAATATTTACCTTTCATGCTCAAACTGTGCCTCAAGTATAGCAAATATTTGACTGGAAAGTATTCTTTATATGGATTAAATTTAGCCAATAACTTTAGAAGTAATAAAGAGATAAAAAGCACAATCTCTTTACCCTCCTTATTGAAAGACAGACTAAATATTTGTTATTGATGCCACTTATCTACATGTCCACTGTACACTGGTTAGGGATCCATCAAAGTGACATCGGATGAAACAGTATTTAGTCATGAAAACAGACAGACGTATGTCTCTTGAGTTGATGCCATAGGGATTTCACAGCCCAATCTGTGAAGTATTTCCTTCCTCAAATTCAATTCTATTGTGAGTATTTTAGATCTGAACAACAAAATACAGGATTTACTTTAATCAAAGAACAAGTTAAACACAGCCATGAGGATGCAGTTAGCTCCATCTAGAAAAAGTTTATTTGGTTGGATGACCAGGCTTCCTAAATAAATTATAGAAACGAAACAAAAGAACCAGGGGAACCCAGAGGTTAAAATATAAAGATATTACTTTCCTATGACTATTTTAATAAAGTCCTACAAAACTAGTAACAGAAAGAAACTCAAATTTATTCTACAGTTCTGTAGGTCTGAAATCTCCATACATATGTAGGGTTTACTTAGTTTCATAGGCCTGATGGGAATCCCACTCCTTCCTTCCAAGACTCTGGGAGAGGCCCGTAGTCACTGCCTTTGGCTCATATTGATCCAACCCTTCCTTCTACCGCCAAGATCCATTGTAGCACTCTGATCCTTCTGCTATCTTTTGTAAGGACCCTCGTGTTTGCTTTAGGCTCACCCAGATACTACAGGAGAACATTGATCCCAAGAGGCTCATTTTATGTCTGCAGAGACCTTCTTCAGACATCGGGTGCCGTTCATAGGATTTGGGAAATCAGGACTGCCAGTCATTCAGCCAACATATTAAATATATTGGAGTCTAATTGTGTAAAGCAAGAAATCATACATTAAGTTATGTGTGAATAAAAGTGAAGACAATTTTATCATGGTGCAGAACAGATCTGTAAATCAGGAACATAGGCTCAGTGTGAAAGGTAAGCAAGTTCTCCATCTAGGTTTTTATGACAGGAAGACTGAGGGAGTACAGGTAGCTGAGCATTTGGGCAAGATAAATCAGACTGTGGTGAAGCTGTCCCTGGGGTTGGGTCTTTCTTGGATTCATGGAGCTGGCTCTGTAGAAGTGTGGAGACTTCATACCTGTGAAACAGTATGGTGCTGGGCTTGAGAGTTTACCACAGTGACAGAGCACTGCTTAGCAAGTACAAACACTGGTTCAGTCCTAAGCTCAAAAGACAAAGTTCCAAATTAGGCCACTGAGAAACTCTTTTATATCTATTGGAATGTCTAGGTCAGGAGATAAACCAGCTAGTCTGACAAGTCTCCAAACTTGCCATCTACTGTTAAGATTCTAGAAAAATGTTCTCACCCCTAATTTGATGCTTCTGTGATAGTCAATCTGGTATAAGGCTTAGACAGTAATTTCCACTTTTTATTCACCAGCCTGTGGTCATTTATATTTTTATGTTTCATTTTATGTTTATCATTGATAAAAACTATGTACAGGAGGAAATATGAGGTAATTAATCATGAACAGAACCCTAGTTGGATATTTGACCATATTAAAGGATTTATGTTAAGGTCTTTCCCTGTGCCAATTCGTTTTGGTCACATTTCCCAGAAGTCCTTGATTTTAGAGATACCTATATAAGTGTTTTCAGACATATTGAAAGCATGCTGGAAATTGGCCTCAGATATCATCATGACTAGTGGCTGAGAGATGTTGCTTCACTGGGATGATCTGAGGAACATGACTTAACCATGTTTTACTGTATAGAGGGCACAATCACAGGGAAGCATGAAGGAAAAGGAATGAACCAAGTCTTCATGGATGATGAAGAACATCCATTGAGCTTCTAGTAGAAGGCCAGGCTCTGTCCAGGACACAAAGCAACATTCCTATTCATGGAGGAGGGTGGAGAGGGCAGTGAAGGCGTGAGCAGACTATTTGGTGAAGGGAGGAACTTTGGCTCTGATGGTTTCTGCTTTATTCATCAAGTAGAAGATATAGTAGCAGGGCAGGGAAGTCAGGTGTGTGGGAAAGATGGGGAAGGTAGGAGTAGCTCCGAAGTGACTGGGGTCTGAAACCAGGGTTAATTGTTAGTATTTAACCTCTAGGAATTCATGAAGAAAAATGATGAGTACTGTTGTGTGGCTTTCCTTAAAAATTTTCCAAATACCCTCATCTGAGTTCTGAGAAAGTTCTTATGATGAGGGATGGTGGTTCAAATGGCTTTCTTGAAAGTCATTGGTGTTTCACTATGGCTTGATGGTGAGGATAGGAGTCCAGAAAGTGACTGACTTTGTAAGAATGGCTTACCACTGGCAGAGAAGAATATGCCAGTGATTCCTTATTGTGATTCCTTCTCTGGAGGATGGTAAACGGTCTCAGGTGGTCAGGTTTGAAGACCATAGGCAACCTCTGTATCTGTAATGAGCCATGCCCACTAGACTGAGCCTGGCCTCAGCAAATAAGAGTTTGTGGTGTAGACTGTGAGCTGGATGATTTGTATCAGAAAAAGACACACATGGGCTTTTTTTTTTTTTTAACTTAGCTCTAGGAACTCCTGCCACTAGGACGATTGTCCCTCTTGCTTATCAAAGCTTCAGAATGTACAAATGAAAATGAATTTGGCCTGTCTGCCTATATGACAGAAAGACCAAAAACAGGGTGTCTGAGCGCAAGGGCAAGAGCTTTACTGAAACAGAACTGTGGAAAGAAATTTGCAAAAGTGGGAAGGTGAAGAAAATACCCAGCCCCTAAAGCTCAGTTCCCAGTGGAGTCCAGGGGACTGCATGACAGTGGAAGCTGAGACAAGAGAGATTGTCATTAGTGGGGATGGTCATTCTCATTAAAGGTGAAGACTTGAGCTAGACCTAGCAGTAAACACTTGTATTCCCAGCACTAGGGAGGCTACTCCAGGAGGGCCATGAGTTCCAGGCCAACCTTGACTGTATTCTAGTCGATTTCCTATCTTATCTCAATATCATATCTGAAAAAAGAGGATTTGTTGTTGTTAAGTGAGATGATTTTAGGATGTAATGTGAAGGTGTTCAAGGTGATCATGAGAGGAAAGTTTTCCTGTGTCCTAAGCGACTAAGAAGCTGAAAACATGAAAATTTGCTGAGGTTCCAGAAGGCTCAGAAGTATTCATACCTCCTCCACTTGCTTCAGTAGCAATTGCTTGGAGTATAGGTGCCCTGACATAGGGAGATGGGCATTCCTGTTCATACCAAAGACATGCCTCAGAATGGAAACACAGAAAGTGAGCATGCCAGAGGCAGAAGCGTAGGGCTATGCTTCATCTTCATTGCCTTTTTTCTTCATGATGGACACTGATAGGTCTTCTCTGGCTATTATTAACTTAAAATTATAAATAAAATAAAAGGAATACCCTTCAAAGTTAAATAAATTGCACTTCCATTAGTAAAAAAGAGACTACCATCCTGCTCCTATCAGAGGATGAATGAAATATGGAGAATGTATGAGTGAGTATGGAATCACGAATCAATCAATCATTAGGAAGCAGGCAAAGGTGGTGGAAGTACTGGATGGAAAGAAATGACATTTTAGAAAAGAAAAGGCTAAGTATTTTTAAAAGATGGTATCTTGCTCTGTGATCCAGGCTCACACCTTAGCCTTTCAATTCACTTGGACTACACAAGGTTTTGTGCACTAGAATAATACTAGACTAGATTTAAACATGGACAGTATGCTGCTACAGAAAGGACGTGGAGAACGGCCTTGAAAACCCACTGCATTCTGGGGAATATCAGCTGTCCTGGGAACACATCAGCCAAAAGTAGGGACAAAATTCAATTCTATGTGAGAGACATGTATGCAGTGATTTTTTCCCCCTTGGGCAGATCTGTGCAGCATGAGGACCTGCGAGGTCACAGGCTTGGCACAAGCAAATCTCACCATCATGTCTGCCAAGGCCTGGAGTCCTATCCAAGCAATAAATTATAGGTGTGAAATACATTGGAGCTATTTTCTCCAAAACACATCACAGAAATCACAAGAAGATGCAGAGACGGCTTCCTCCCCTTGAAATGGCTAAAACAAAAGTGTTAAAAATAAATTCAGGGCTAAAAATATCTGACACTTGGTAGGTCAACACGCTTCTTACTCAGAACCTGGCCTGCAATTAAAGACTTCTAGAGGTTGAAGGTTGCTGACTTTTCCACCAGTTTCACATCTTGCTCTCTTCCACCCCACACCTAAATCTACTTGAAGAAAGTAGGACTCACCAATAAAGCTTTTTTTTTTTTTAACATCTGTTCAGTTCCCACATAATAACCTATCCCTATAGTTTTGACATCTGGGTTCTTTTAGCATCTACCTTCTTTATTTTTGACAGTGTGTTAAGGTGTTGAACATTACTATATCCTGTGACTGGTAACTGGCAGGGATCTTACTGCTGTTGCTTTGTTAGCGATTCCATTGAAAAACCCAAGACTGTGGACAAAACATCTGAGAGTTTTGTACTGGGTGTGGACTTGTTTTGCCTTCAGGTACCCTCTTTACATACATTTCTGCCTGGCCTATTTAGTAGAAAGAAAATGAGAAGCTAGGGGTTCAAGGGAGTCTTCACTTCTTTAAAATTTATTTATGATGCTATGGATTAAACACAGGGCATTGTGCATCATAGGAAAGTAATTTGCCACTAAGCAACATCTCCAGTATAGATTTCTTGATAGTAGGTTATAAACATTTTAGCTTTTTAGAGAGATATTTTTTAAATTTAGTAAACAGTCTTTAAATCATACCATTTACTGCTAGGGCTTTTAAGTAAAATGCCAGAGAGAAGAAAGATTCCTCAACTGACTACCAAGTTAGTTGGCATGATGTTTGTGTTATAGCCTGTGTCAGAATCTCCCATCTTTTAAAAACTGAGTGATACTCTGTGTGTGGGGGCACACCATATTTTTTTTTTAAACCTATTCCTCCATCAATGGACAATGAGGTTGTTTCCATCTTTGGACTTCTGCTAAGAACATGTTCTATGAACCTCTGTTCCAGTCCCTTATTTCACTTCCTTGGGCTCCATGCATGGGATTGAAGTTACTGGATCATATGCTAGTTCTAGATTCAAGGGTTTTAGTTTCTATACATCCTTGCTAACACTGCTTGCTGTTTAGTTGATGTTAGTGGTTTTGTTTGTTTTGTTATTAGTTATCTTCTTTTTCTTTCATTTTTTTTTCTTGCTGAGATGAAATAAAGAATCAATTTAGGGAAAGAATTTATTTAAAGTCACATTTTCTAGACAGGGAAGGCCAGATTTGTCATACCACCTGTCCAGTGGGCTTTTGACTTAGGAGACCTCCTTGCATAATGGCCATTTTTGAATTGCAAACTGGTAGAAAATGTCTCTAGACATGTGGGAAAAAAGAACAGAGAAGGTGGGATATACTCAGATTCAAATGTTTAAGAAAAAACTGTGGCCCAGTATCTGTTATGATTTGGGGGCAAGAGAGACATCCAGGTGGCAGAGAGCAAATCTGTAATGGTAAACCATGCACCAACCCCTCTGGCCTTCCCAACAGTAGTCCCAGGACTCAGTTCTTCATATAGGATTCCTTACTAAACTTGATAGTGAAAATAATTTTTTCCCCTGCAATTGAACTGATTCATAGGATAGAAACTATTTTGATTAATAAATAGGATAACTGGGGCTCATAAGATCAAGCAATGAACACTTGTCAGATAATGGATTTAAATTCAGACTTGCTATCTGTAAAGATAACGTATTAGATGCACATCTTTAGACTGTTTCCAAAACAAGTCTGAACTAATAAATATTAAAAAGGGAATGTGTAACCTGAAAACCTTGCTTACTGCACTAAATACCAGATAAAGACAGATATTCCTTAAATTATTTTTTTTCCTTTTAGAAAATAGAAACAAGAGCAAGAAGACTAGAAGGGAACTTCAGAGAGGGCTAAACAGAAAACAAAAATGAAAAGCAGTGTGAACTATCTCAGCAGCTTCTCTGCCTTAGGGAAGGTTACTGTTATAACTTATTGTCCTCTGTTCCAGTTCTTGCCTCTCTGAACAGACAGGGCTGAGGCTGTAATGCCAATACCAGGTAACGATATGATGTGTCTTTTGGGGCCCTAGAGGAGAGTATATTTGTAACTTAGACTTACACATCAAGTCAAAATTGGATAGTTTAAACCTTCAGTGAATATGTTTATTTGATTTTTGAATCATATATTCATAATATATTATCTGCTGTGACACCAATTTGGGTTTAAAATGTGCATTCCTGAAAGTATCTCAGAAGTTTCTAAGCAGAGAAATTACCGTGTGCTATGGTTCCACATCACATTTCTAAGGGGTTTATGATAGAATTTAATGCAAGTCTCATGGGAAGGAACATGTTCTCATAAAGCTCTAGTGATGATAAAATCATAACTCACAATCATAAGACTCAAGCCAAAGTAATTAACTCAAAGTAAGTGTCAGTAAGGCAAGAGTTGTACAGTTAGCCTTATTTCTAGAGCTTCAGAGAATAGACAGACAGATGAATGCATAAAAAGTATTTTGTCTGAGATTTTATTATTTATTTATTTATTTACTTATTTACTTATTTATAGACCAAGTCTTGCCTTGTAGTCCAGGTTGACTCAGAACTTATTATTGCTATATAGCCCTACCTGGTCTTGAACTAGTAGTCCTTCTGCCTCATCAGGATCATATGTATGCACCACTGTGCCTGGCCAAAATATTCTTAAAATAATTAAAGACACACAGGTGACGAGAAAGCAAAAAGAACAAAGAATGAGAAAAAGATTGGTGGGGTTTTAAAAGAAACAACTTCTATATGTAGAAAATACGTACTATAAGCATTTACAGTATATATAACATGTGAGTCACAGTTTAAGAAAGAATTGTTGCATAAAAGAAGACAGAAAATATAAAACAGAAGAATATGAGTGATATAGTAAGAGACAAATGCTCACATAATTTAATGATTTATGGATGGCAAAACTGTTATTTAAACAGGTAATAGTTACAATTTAATGAGAATTCATTAGAAATATTGTTCTAGGGCTGAAGATACAGCTACAATAGGAAAGTACTTACCTAGTATGCCAAGGTCCTGGATTTGATTCCTTGCACTGCATAAAATTGGATATGGTGGCATATACTTATAACTGTAGCATTAAGGAGGTAGGGAAGGGAGATCAACAGTTCAATTTATCAATGCCCATAAAGAGTTCAAGACTAGCTTGAGCTATTTTAAACCCTATATTACCCCTCATAATTATGCAAGTACTAGTCTGGGGGAAGACTGATTTATAATATTACTGACATAAAGTTATTGATTATCAGTTACAAAGAAGAGAACCTAAAGCAAATTGCTTTAATACAGAAGAAACAATAAGATTCAGAGTAGAGTTCTCAAATCTTACTATTGAGTGAGGATTGATCAACTACAGTTCGTGGATCAGAGTCTTGGTTATCAAAGAAAGGTTTTCTATTTTTTAACATTTATTTTTTTCATTAATTTATTTATTTGTCTATTTTATATCCCAATCACAATCCCACTCCCTCCTCTCCTCCCAGTCTCACCCTCCCACCCACTTCCCCCATACTCTGGCCCTCCTGGTGCAAACTCATGCTGACACATCAAATTGCATCAGGACTAAGTGCCTCTTCGTCCACTGACGCAAGACAAGGCAACACTGTTAGAGGTATGGGATCCAGAGGAAGTCCAAGTCAGGGACAGCTTCTGCTCTAATTGTTAGAGGATCCACTTGAGGACCAAGCAGCCCATCAGTTTCATACATGTAGGGGACCTAGGACCTGTCCACGTATGTTCTTTTGTTGGTGGTTCAGTCTCTATGAGCCCCCATGGGCTCAGGTTAGTTGACTATGCAGGTCTGCTAGTGGTGTACTTGACCCCTCCACCTCCCTCAGTCCTTCCCCTAACACTTCCAGAAGACTCCCTAAGTTCTGCCTAATGTTTGGCTGTGGGTCTCTGCATCTGTTCTCATTCTTTGCTGGATGGCTTCTCAGAAGACAATTATGCTTCTGAGAAGCATGCAAGCCTAGCAGAGTATCATTAACAGTGTCAGTGTTTGGCTCCCCTATGAGGTGGGTCTCAAAGTGGGCCAGTCATTAGTTAGCCAGTCCTTCAATCACTATTCCATCTTTTATTCCTTCATAGTTTGTAGGCAGGACAAATTTTAGGTTGAGGTTTTCGTGGGTTGATTGGTGTCCTCCTCCTTCCACTGGAATTCCTGCCTGTCCACAGGATGTGGGCACCTCAGTCTCAGTATCCCCTGCTGAAAAGTCTCAGTTAAGGTCAACCCTATGTCCTCCCATGAGCCTCTCCAATCCTACGTCTCCAGCTTGTCCCAGGGATGCCTCAACACCAACTTTCTTTCTCAAAGCCCACACACCCCTTATTCTGCTCTCCCTACTTATGAGACTTCTATTCTCCTCTCCACCCACTCTCTTACCGAGTTCCCTCTTTCTTTCTAATTCCACTGTTCATTATATTTCCCCTACTTAGTGGGATTCAAGCATCATCCCTGGAGCCCTCCTTGTTACTTAGCTTTTTTGGATCTGTAGATTGTAACATGGTTATCCTATACTATATGGCTAATCTCCACTTAGTGAATACATACCATGTGTATCTTTCTGGGTCTGAGTTACCTTGTTCAAGACGATCTTTTCTATTTCCATTCATTTGCCTGCAAATGTCATGATGCCCTTGTTTTTAATAAAAAAAAAAGCCATGTTCCATTGTATAAATGTACCACAGTTTCTTTATCCATCTTCAGTTGAGGAATATCTGGGTTGTTTCCAGTTTCTGGCTACTAAGAGTAAAGTGGCTATGAATACAGTAGAACAAATGTCCTTTTGGTTTGGTGAAGCACATTTTGGGTATATGCCCAGAAATGGTATAGAGGTAGAACCATTCCCAATTTTATGAGAAAGTACCAGATTGATTTTCAAAGTTGTTCTACAAGTTTGCAGTCCCATTAGCAATGGAATGGTGTTCCCCTTGCTCAATATCCTCTCCAGCATGTGCTGTCATTTGAGTTTTGATGATAGCCATTCTGACAGGAGTGCAATGTAATCTCAGAGTTCTTTTGATTTACATTTCCCTTATGACTAGGGACATTGAGCATTTCTGTAAGTGCTTCTCATCCATTAGATATTCCTCTGTAGTGAATTTCAGGTTTAGCTCTGTACTCCCATTTTTTGATTGGATTTTTTTAGTTTGTTGGTGTTTAATTTCTTGAGTTCTTTATATATTTTGGATATTAGCTCTCTGTCAGATGTGGGGTTAGTGAAGATCCTTTCCCAGTCTGTAGGTGCCCTTTTGTTCTATTGACAGTGTTTTTAGCCTTACAGAAGCTTATCATATTCATGAGGTCCCACCTATTAATTGTTGATCTTAGTGCCTGAGCTATTGGTATTCTGTTCAGGAAGTTGTCTGCTGAAGAAAACAAGTCTTTTCCCCACTTTCCCTTTTATTAGAATTAGTATGTCTGTTTTTTAATGTTTGTTTATTACTTCATGTTACATCTCCAACATAGTGCCCTCTTTCCACCCCTCCCAGTCCCGCCCTCCCACCCTCTACCCCCTCTCCCTTCCATCCCACTCCTCTGGAGTGGAGTGTCCCTACATATCAGTCCCCCACCCAGTTCAGCAGTCATATGAGGGCCAAGAGCCTCCTCATACACTGGGGGGGGGGGGGCTACAAGGCAGCACCACTAGGACAAAGTGTCTCATTGACAGGTAACAAAGACTATGTTCCTCTTCCCTTTGGTTCATTGGTTGTAGGATAGTGATCCTGTACTATATGGCTAAAATCTGATTATAAGTGAATAGATGCCATGTGAATCCTTCTGAGTCTGGGTTAGCTCATTCAGGATGAGTTCCATCCATTTGGCTGAAAATTGCATGATGTCATTGTTTCACAAAGGAGGAATCCCTATTGGCTGAAAGACTTTAGGAAATGCTCAGCATCCTTAATCATCAAAGAAATGTAACTCAAGAGGACTCTGAGATTCCATCTCACACCTGTCAGAATGGTTAAGATAAAAAACTTAATGACAACACATGCTGGCAAGGTTGTGGGGAAAGGGGAACCCTCCTCCATTGCTGGTAGGAGTGCAAGCTTGTACAACCAGTATGGAAATCAGTCTGGTGATATGTTAGAAAACTTGGAATAGCTCTACCTCAAGATCCAGCATACCACTTCTGAGTATACATCCAAATTATTCCTCACCAAACCACAAGGATGTTTGCTCATCTATGTTCATAGCAGCTTTATTTGTAATAGCTAGGAACTGGAAACAACCCAGATGTCCCTCAACTGAGGAATGGATAAAAAAAAAAAATGGTGGTACATCTACACAATGGAATACTACTCAGCTATCAGTATGTCTGTTTTTATGTTGAGGTCTTTGATCCTCTTGGACTTGAGTTTTGTGTAGGGTAATAAATATGGATCTATTTGCATTTTTCTGCATGTAGACACCCAATTAGACCAGAACCATTTGTTGAAGATATTATCTTTTTTTCCACTGTATGGTTTTGGGATCTTTGTCAAAAATCAAGTTTCCATAAGTGTTCCGGTTTATTTGGAGTTTGTCCAAGGTTTTTTGTGCATCTAATGAGATGGTCATGTGATTTTTCTTTTTTCTTTCAGTTTGTTTATATGGTGGATTACACTGATGGGGTTTTGATGTTGTACCATCCCTGCATCCCTGGGATAAGCCTACTTGACCATGGTGGATGATGTTTTTGATGTGTTTGGATTAAGTTTGAGAGTATTTTATTGAGTGTTTTTGCATCACTGTTCATGAGGGAAATTGATCTGAAATTCTCTTTCTTTTTTGAGTCTTTGTATTGTTTCAGTATCAGGGTGACTGTGGCTTCATAGAATGAATTGGCAATGTTCCTTCTGTTTCTATTTTGTGAAATTGTTTGAGGAATATTGGTATTAACTCTTCTTTGAAAGTTGAGTAGAGTTCTGGGCTAAAACCATATGACTCTGGGCTTTTTTAGATGGAAGACTGCTTCTATTTCCTTAGGGGTCATAGGAATTTATGATTTTTTAAAAATTTCATGCAATATATTTTGCTCATATTTTTTGTTCTCCATCATCTCTTCACAAATTATCATCTCCCACCTCAGCACACAGTGATTTACCTTGATTTAGCTGTTATTACTGTTTCTTTCATCCTATGACACTGTTGATTACTTGTGATAAAAGCCCTACCATTTCTAATATTCAAGATGTTTGCTCTGTCTGTCTCTGAGAAAAGTTGTTGACCCCTGGTAAGAACATAGACTTCAGTAAAATGAATGGGAAGAAAGAAAACCCAATACAAAACTAAACATTCTAAGTAAAGATATCTATGTAAAATAAAAAAAAAGCTTGGCTCACTCAGTGAAAGGCACAGAGAAAATGCACCCCACCCTTGATTGCTGGGATCACACTCCATCAACTGAGAACAACTTGAGTTTGATAGCCTAGCTATGATCTTGAGACCAGTGGATAGGTAAACCTTGAGATCTGCGTATCTGTCCTAGGATTCACTGCTGGGGAGTCCTTGTGCTCTGAAGCTTCATTGGACTACATGGTACCTTCATCTTCAACACCTCTGGCTTCCACAGGTTAGTTAATTTTTGGTAGGTTTTTAAAAGTACAAAGATATGTCCCTGTATCTACAAAGAATTCTCAAAATTAAATATAAAGTATCAGCCAATCAATAATTGACCAATGAATTGAATCATCATTTCTCAGGGACAACCTTCAAATATCCAATAAGTATTTGTCAAAGTGTTCAACATACTTGATCATCAGGGAGATGCAAATCAAAACTGACTGCAGGCAAAAGGCCACCACTAAGAAAACAACTGATTACAAATGTTAGTGAAGGTGTGAGGCAAGAGGATCTTTGATTACTGCTCTTGGGAATGTTAACTTGTACAGCCATTGTGGTTATCAATATGTAGGTTCCTGAAAACGCTGACCATAGATCTACCATGTGACCAGGCTTCATACTCCTGAATATTCATCAAAGGGTGAATTCATCAAGTGAACATATCACAGAGATATTTACATATCACTGTTTACAGTGAGCAAGGTGACTACAGCTTAATGATCCATCAATGGATGGATAAAGAAAATGTAGCATGGATACTTGTACATGGATACACAATGACATTTTATTCCACTGTACAAAGAAGAAATTAAGACATTTATAAAAGGAACCACACTGGAGATCATTATTTCAAAGGAAATAAACCATACTAAGAAAACCATTATCACATGCTTTCTTTTATCATGTGGAGTATGAGATGTGTGTGTGTGTGTGTGTGTGTGTGTGTGTGTGTGTGTGTGTG
>CAJQZJ010033026.1:8103647-8120827 GCA_907164525.1 Lophiomys imhausi | reverse complement strand
GTGTGTGTGTGTGTGTGTGTGTGTGTGTGTGTGTGTGTGTGTGTGTGCATTTGTGTGGGGGTGTACACACGCCCCTCACAGATAAGTCAAGAGTGGAATGGTGAGTACCAGAGGTGAGAGGGTAGGAGGAGGGGGAGATCAAGAAAGGTTGGTCATTGGGTACTGAGTACAATTAGAGTAGGATGTTCTGGTCACTGTTGTAGTAGGGTGACTGTAGAATGAAAATATTGCTGTGTATTTCAAAAAGCTATAAGGAGTGATATTTGAATGTTTTGCTTTAAAATTACAAATATTTGAGGAGACATGTTTAACCTGACCTAAATATTTCACAATATGTACATGTATCAAAACATTACATAATATCTCATAATGTGTACAACTTGTATGGTTTTATGTTTTATTAACAATGAACTTACCTTAGGGAAAAAAAGAGCTAATTATGTACTTCCCACATATAATGACATATTCCAATATGAGGAATGAAGGCAGGGTGAAGAGTTGTTGGATCAAAGCAAGACCAAAACCCAATAAGGTGAACCCAAATCTTGTATCTCCATGCATGGTGCCTGGGATTTTAACTTCAAAGGGCTTAAATAACTCTGTCCCTCCAGCTTTGGTGTCTGAAACAGTCATCATTCCTGGCCTGGTTCTACTCTTTGCATGTAGCATTCCTTAGAAAAATGTCTCATACCTCTGTTATCTCCAGTATTTTGGGTCTCTATTGGAGTCCAGGCTTCATTTTCACACTTCATACTATGGCCTATCACAGTCTCTTGCCCTTGCAGGGTGTGCATGAAGGGACTACCCTGCCATATGGTGCCTTGCCCCAGTGTTTCTCAGAAACCATAGAGGAAGACTCCATGGCCCCTTCAGTATTGCATCTTTCATGAATCTAAAAGCCAGCACTATGCAGATAGTACTGCCAGGTTCTGCTGCCAGCTTGGGATGGAGTCTTCCCTCTTGAATCACGTTAGCAGCATAGCTTTTATTAAGTTTATTTCTAGAATCAGAAAAAAATCTTATGTTCTCTTTCACACCTTGGAAGCTTTCCTGCTTGAATCTTTCCCAAAGGGTATGTTCCCTTTGTTTCAGAGTACAGTAGTCCTCTCCTAAATGGCACTAGTCTTCTTAACATGTACAGCTGTGATATTGACTTTTGGTATTCTATTTTTCTCCAAACTCTAATTTTGTATTTCTTTTTGCCTCATTTGCTCTTTTTCATGTAGGCCTGCATAAGGATTATTCAAACTGATGATGCCACAGTCTCAACATTATGCAGTCCTAAAGTTTCATCTACTAAAGAAATTTGTCTATTACTTTTCAATTTAGCCTCAGGCACGTTCACAGACATGAAAAGAAAACAGCCAGATGCACGGCCAAAGTATCACATTACTGGCCTGTAGCCAAATTGCTAGTATTGATCACCTCTGAAACCTCTTGAGATGGACCTCCATACCTTGCATTGCTCTCAGTACTATGGTCTTCAAGGCTCTCATTAGAATAGTCTTTTAATGCTGGCTTGCAGCATTTAATGGATTTTCTAGTCCAAAGTTCCAAAGCCTTCTACATTTCTCCAGGAATCAATATTGTGAAGTTCTTCACAGCAATGGCCCACTCCTTAATACTAAATTCTGTATTAGTTACTTTTCTATTGCTATGATAAACTAACATGACCACAGTAACCTAGAGAAGAAGATTATTTGGGCTTATGGTTCCAGAGATAAGACTCCATCGTGGTGGGGAGGCATAGCACCAAGAATCAGGCCTGGCAGCAGCAGAAGGAAGTTGAGAGCTCATGTCTTAACTGCAAATGCAGCACAGAGAGAGAAAAGTGGAAGTAGGGTGAGGTTTTAACCTTTGAAATCTCATCCCTAGAGGTACATTTTTTTTTTTCAAGCAAGGCCACACCTCTTAAACCTCCACAAACAGCATCTCTAACTGAGGACCAAGTGTCCATATGTTGGCACCTATGGGGATATTTCTTATTTAAGCCACCATAGTCTTTAACTTCTTTTTCTCAATATATTTACACTCAATAAAACAAATCCAATATATCATTTTTTGAACTGTAGATCTGAAAATATTTATTGCTAACAGCACATTTTGGTGCAGCAGTTGGGAGAACACAATCCCAATTTCATTAGACTTCAAAAAGCTGTTACTTTCTTCCCAGACATCATGCTAATACTTATTGTTCATTCCTGATAATAATTTATATTTCTCTAGCAACAATCCTCTTACCCATTGGTCATAGAATGGTAAACATAGCAACTAACCACATGAGTGATTCAGCTAACAGTCTGAGAAGAAACATAAAGGAATAAATTCTTTCTCAATGTGCTATTTGAATGCATTCTGAGGTACCATCATTTCAATGGAAATTACTTTTAAAACGTAGTTAAAATTTTCTTCAACTATATCACTTTCATTGCTCAAGAATAAGAGGTTGTTAAATTAGAAATAGGTTATCTCCACATAACTGACAGAGCAACATTCTCTGTGACCTTCCTTCCCAGGGGGTCTAACTTGACTCTGTTCATAATATGTGATTCATTTTCTTATCCCAGTAGCTTGAACACATACAAACCCTTGGGTGAAAATAGTTTCCAGAGAACTTTTGACCTCTGAAGTGATTATTATTTTTCCATCTTTTTTAAGTTAGAAAGATTAATTAATCATTAAACAAAATTTAATCACATTAGAATTTCTGATCTTTGTCATGAGTATAGCATTATGAAAAAGTCAGTAATAAAGTTGATAGAGGAATAGACTAAAACTTTTTATTACTGCAATAAAAATGGTTCCAAATATTTTAACTCAAAGTTTCCATATCTGTCTTCTGATTTAACTGATACACATAGATAATTAAATATTATGAGCAATTAGACATTAAGCATTTAGTGTTCAGTAAGAACTGGAGGTGAAACACATGGGAGTCTAGATTGTAATTGTGGGGCACAGGGTGTGAATTCCCCCAAAACCTCATCTTGAGGAGGAAGCAGGCAACTGTGTATCTATTTGCATCACAGCGTGAGCACTGCCCAGGCATGTTGTCTTATTTTGTCCATGGTCACTACTGGTTCTTTCTTTCAAATCTAACTATGTCCTCACAGGTTTTTTTTTTTTTTCTCCTTTCCTGCTAACTTCCTTCAGACACCCTTCCCCTCCTCCCTCTACCTTTTTTTTTTGTTGTTGTTCTAGAAGCCTGTCAAGTATTTCACTATGTCCTCATACTTTCTCACTCCAAAGAGCTACTCCATTCTTTTCCACTGATTTTCACACATGCTCCATCTTACTCAACACAGTGCCATATTTCTACATTGAATCCCCAACTCTAGTTTTGCCCTTTGAAATTGTTCTCCACACTATTGTGGGCAAGTTTGCTAATGTGGATGGATCTGCCTCTCTTCTCCTCATAAGGTGCTTTCCATACTGGCTCAGTCAGAACCATTCCAAGCTCTGTTCTCTCTCTCTCTCTCTCTCTCTCTCTCTCTCTCTCTCTCTCTCTCTGTGTGTGTGTGTGTGTGTGTTTTAAATTCTATTTATTTATTTATCTATCTATCTATCTATTTATTTATTTATTTATACCATACTTCACTCTATGTTCCCACAGAGCAGAACTGCTTGCAATCAGTCACCAGCTCACCACATCCTCTCAGCCCTTTCTTACATGGACTTCAGGAGATTTGTTTATTTTATTTATTCCATGTGTGTTTGTATGTGTGTGCTCATGCATGTGTGTCATGGCTCTTGAATAGAGGTCAGAAGACAACCTCTGGGAGTTGGATCTCTATCTCCACCATGTGGTTCCTGGAGCTTGGACTCAGGTCATCAGGTTTGGCAGCAACAACATTACCCACAAAGCTATTGCATGGGTCCTTTATTTCATTTTTTTATCAGAATATGAAAATTATATAAAATTGGTTCAATATTTATAAATTGTGTGCTAATCAAATAAAGTTAACTAGTAAATCTACCTCTTCCATCATTTAACTTTTTTTGTGGTAAGGCAACTCAGTGTCCTTACTTCTCTCTATGTGTTCTGAAATGCTATATATACATTGTTGTGAATGATGGTCACTCCCTCATGCAATAGAATTCCACAGGCTATTGGTAGCTATTATCATCTGGCAATTTCAGATAAGGAACTTGAAGGTCAAAGAGTGAAAGCAATTATGCAAGGTTTCATGTTTGCTCTTGTTTGGAAGCAAGAACATGCTCTGTTCTTTCTCCTGTGTGTCTTTTCTTACAGTTTCTTGAGAGGACTTGTGATGTCTTTGTGCCAGTGCACAGAACTTTCTTCAACCTTGGAAGCAGGGCACACCCACAATGGTCATTTCTATGGTGGCCCCTGTGTAATCTGTTGCCCTCTTGGAGGACTTTGCATTTCATTTTCTTGTGGCATACTTATCTTCTCATATCTCTTATGCAAGTGTGTCTTCAGTGCTAGTGAATGCTTGGGCAGAATGCGTACCCTGTTTGGGATGATTTCATTTTCAGGGGACATTTGGCATCACCTCAAAGCACTTTGTTGGCAGAACTGGAGGAGAAATGCAACTAACAGAAGTGGGCTGATGCCAGAGATGCTGATAATCACCACTCACCATCCAGTGCCTAAGTAGCATCTCCAATAAATACCATTTGGCCAGAAGTAACAGGAGGGTACGAATGTAGGAATTCTTGTTAACAGTGCTGCTGTTCTCTTCAACTTGGAGTTGTCATTCTGGCTTAAAGGTTAATTTGTGCCAAACTCCTAGACTTTATTTAGTCTCACAGTGGTACACTCTTGGCTTTTAGACCCCCAGAACTCATAGTCAAATGTGCAATAAATATGCCATGTTCTCTTATATGCACATGCTCCTGGCTTGGATGAGCATCTGAAAGGCTTCTGAAAAAAACTCTTTCTTGACTTCCTTCATGTCCTCCACCTGGGTCCATTTCAGTAAGACACTCTGATGTGATTGGGTGATGTTATGCATTCTAAATGTTAATTAATTGGTCCTGCTTGCTGTCTGTGACTTACATTGTCTCTAATTCATTGGATAAATGCTGAGGCTTGAGATTGAGCAAAGACAGAGGTAGGCAGGACTAAGGTGAGTGGGCTTTTGAAGCAGAGGTTGATGAGTAGAAGAAGCCTCCAGGACAAACAGCTGAAGCAGGAAGGAGGCACACACCATGGATGAGAGAAAAGAATGTCATTCCATGTGGCCTGGAACATCAACATAGCATGGAGAATAACATTCCAAGGGGACATATGTATATATGGGGTCATATTTGAAGAATAGAATTAAGAGCTAGCTTAGGTGGGCTAAGATTGCACAATTCAGACCAAAGCTTATTAAAATCCATGTGGTGTCTGAGTGCTCATTTATAATGATGGATTAAGGATTAACACTGTTGACCAATTAAATATAATCTAAATACTGGCTAAGTAATTTAATTAGCCATTTTCTACACTGATCACTGCCTGTTGAGGTTAGATCCTTCTGGTTTGCTAGTTACACTTAACCTAACTGAAATCGACAATATGCAAGGTTTCATGATGCTGTTAGCAGGATATAGCCCATACACGAGGATCTTCATTCAGTGTCCATTATCCCAACTCAAATACCCACACATACTTCAAACTCTACTCACACAGAGAATTTCACAAACATCAGTGTTAACCTAGAATTAACATGGCCCAACAGAAGCTGTACTCCTGGTGTGATTCCAGAATTAGACATCTAAAATTAGTTGTTTAGATTGAACTAAAACAATGCAGAGAAGAATTCTACTAAAGAAATCCACAACAATACTGGAAAGGAAACCAGTTTATTAGAGAGAATATTGTGATTTATTTCTCCTTAAGTATTAGTTACATTACTTCTTAATTATATTTAGGTTTTTAAAGATGAATAAGAATGTTAATGACTGTTAGATGATTTTTTTGGAGACTCTCCTAGAAGGAGTTTTTAGCATATTCTTGAAAAGAAAGTCTATAATAAGCATGTGGAACTATTTTTAGAGACCTTTTTGGGAGCCAAGTTAAGATCTGAGCTTTCAGAACAATTTCTAAGGAAAAAATTTGTCTGGACCTATGGAGAATGTGCATCCACTGAGCTCAGTCTCTGCAGGACATCCCAGACAGCTAGAGCTCACCATTTGTACAAGACAAATTTATACCAAGAAGCTGAGTATTCAGTCAGTATTTCTCCTATTCTGGGTAGCAAATGATGTTTCCATTTCCCCAAATGTCTTACCACACCTTTTCTCACCACACAAGTACCCAGGCTCAAAATCTCAGTTTTGTCCGTGAAGCAAGAATTTCAAAGTATAAACCAACACATGCTTCTCAGGCAAGTAAAATATCAGAAGTCCTGAACAGTTAAGAGGGATGCAGATACTCCAGGACATGGCCCTCAGCTTTTTTTTTTTGTCTGCAGATCTGCAGTTTGTGATAATATTGTACAGAGCTTTGCATGTGTACATCCGAGCAAAAGCTCTTGAAATAATCACCAAGAATGACTTTTCCTGAATGACCTTGCAGAGGTAGTTTGCCTTCTCTGAATGTAAATGACATCTTAGCCAAAGTCAGGGGCCAAATATGTATAAACTGGACATTGGGAAGGTATACTGGGCCATTTAATTCTCATAAATGTGGCATATTTATATCTGTTGTTTTGTATAGTATTTACTGTTATAAGAGAAGGAACCATCTGTTGGACTGAAAGGGGAAACTGCTGGGGGGAAGAGGATGGAAGGGCGGGATAGGAAGGGGGAATAGGGAAGGGTTTGTGACTGAGATGTAACTTGAAGAAGAAAAAAGGCCCTGCACTTCCTATATAAGCAGATATATTTATCCCTCTCAGGTCTCTGAGGTGGTTGAAGAATAGACAGCTAGAGTCTCATAGTTAAATTTTGAGTTGTTTAGGAATCAAGAGGGTGTTATAGATCTAAGAAGATACTCTTAAAAGTGTGTTGCAAGTTAGTATGAATGTTGAGTCAGATATAGACTTTTAAACTCATGGAGATGGTTAGATAGTAGAATGTTAAAGTCAGGGGCCAAATATGTATAAACTGGACATTGGGAAGGTATACTGGTCCATTTAACTCTCATAAATGTGGCATATTTATATCTGTTGTTTTGTATAATATTTACTGTTATAAGAGAAGGAACCATCTGTTGGACTGAAAGGGGAAACTTCTGGGGGGAAGAGGGTGGAAGGGCAGGATAGGAAGGGGGAATAGGGAGGGGTTTGTGACTGAGATGTAACTTGAAGAAAAAAAAATAAAGTATTAAAAAAAAAAGGCTGAGAAGTGAGGCTGTGGATCTACTTCTGTATGTAATAAATGACTTTTCAAAATAGTAGTTAAATCTAAGACTCAAATAGGAATCTGGAGGAGTTGGGTTCAAATCTTCTACATCCTCTACCTGCTGTCTACTCTTAAACAAATCGATTTGTCTGCAAATACCAGCTTCCTTTTTATTGAACTGAATTCAACTACACCCTCCTTGTGGTCAAGAATGATGTGGCCCAGTGCCTGCAGCATGCTTGGCACATTGCTGAATTTCCTAGGCTCAACTGGGAGGTCCATCCACTTTAAGCTGCAGAGTTCTGTACTTCAATTTCATTTAGCAACTTGAACTTAGAAACAGACTGTCAGTGTAAATGATTATATCTTTCTCTGTGGGAATCCCATGACATTTTCAAACTTGATTTACGTACTTTTAAATGAAGACAAAGATGTACATTTTCTCATTTAGAAGATGGGATAGAGAAAGACAGTTTCCTGTCCTTTCCTTTCCCAGAAATATTTGTCTTTCAAGCTGCTACAGATTTCTCCTGGGTGATGGCTGCTGTTGTAGAGAAATGGGGAGGATATGGGTCTTCACACAGTGCCATGTGTCATCTCTCTACTGGATATCTCCATCCCCACACAGCTCTGAGTCTTTAATAATGCCTTACTATGTTCACAACCAAGTTCCTTCCGACAGTACTGAGATAGGAGGGCTGCATGGTTTCTCTCCTCCCTCTTGTGTATGTACTGTCTATGTACATAAGCATGTACATGTGTGTGTGTGTGTGTGTGTGTGTGTGTGTGTGTGTATGTGTAGTGGTCAGAGGTTGACATCAAATTTCTTTGATGACTCCCTGCCTTATTTTTTGAGATATTCTCTCACTAATTGGCTAGACCATCCAGTGAGTTCCAGAAATCTGTGTATGTCAGACTCCACTGTGTAGAATTACAGACACAGGACCACACCTGGCTTTTCTTTGACACAGGTGCTGGGGATCCAAAGTTAGGTCCTCATGCTGTGCAGCTAGTCTGAGCAGTCTTCCCAACCTCCATTTTCTATTATTGAAATAAAGACAGCAAAATATAGGGAACCTGAGTGAATTTCTGAATTTTATTGGTTAAGTCATGACACAGAAATATCCTCAATAAACCCATGAATTTAGCATTACATGACAGGGGTCAAGGCTTTGAGCATTAGCTTTCTAAATATATCCAAGTGCTCAAATATTCAAAATTAGGCATGCTTTTGAAATTACCTTACATTGATTTTTGCATTTGTGTAAATACTGCTATGGACTGCAACATTGGGACATATACTCAACTATTTGAAGATTATTGTCTTAGTTATCTTTAGTTGTCAATGTGACACATACCTAGACATACCCTGGGCACAGGGAACCCTAAATAATGAATTGATTCTATTAGATTAACTTCTTCGGAAGTCTGTGGGGGAATTTAATTAATTGTTAATTGGTGTAGAAGGATCCAGCCCACTGTGACCAGTGCTATCCATAGGCAGGTGGACTTGGACTGTGAGAGAATGCTAGCTGAATCTAACTCTGTAACCAAGTCAGTAAAATAGTTCTCTTCAGTTGGTTTCTGCTTCAAGCTCCTGCCTTGGCTTCCCTCCATGATGGACTGTAAAGTGTAGGAAGAAATAAATGTCTTTCTTCCCAAGGTTCTTTTTTTCAAGGTGTTTCTAGCAGCAACAGAAACTAAGTAGAACAGTTATCCTCAGAAACAGCAAATCATAAAGAACTGGAGTGGGAACAGGGTTCAATTCACCAGAGAGATGGGGCAGTGCATGCTGGCGGAAAATAACATTTAGCTACAGCTTTATTTTGAAAGATGTTCCATCCCAAACTTAACCTTTGAAATGTGGCTTTATTTTTAAAATAGAGGACAATATGTGGAAAGGACCAGAGTAAGAATTGAGAAAGCACTTATCAAAAGTGGACATACAGAAGATGCTATGTCTCATGCTAGCTCTCCTTCTAATTATATTTTTCTGAGTGGTAAAGAGACATGCAACAAAATCAAAAGCACTAAGGGTCATTTCTATGTAATGTTATACATTGGGCTTGCTAGGGTGAGAAAACAGGACACTGACCATACCTCAGAGCCCTTCCTTGTTCCTTCTGGCAGGCATTAGTCTTTCACCTCTTGCCATAGATGACTCTAGTCCCAATTCTTTTTTTTTAATATTTATTTATTACTTCAGGTTACATCTCCATCACAGTGTCCTCGTTCTACCACTCCCAGTCCCTCCCTCCCACCCTCTACCCCCTATCCTTTCCATCCCACTCCTCTGGAGTGGAGCGTCCCTACATAACAGTCCCCCACCCTAGTGTAGCAGTCATATGAGGGCCAAGAGCCTCCTCATACACAGAGGGTCTACAAGGCAGCACTAGGGAAAAGTGTCTCATTGACAGGAAAAAAAAGTCTATGTTCATGTTCACTTTGGTGCATTGGTTGTAGTATAGATATCCTGTACTATATAGCTAAAATCCTACTATAAGTGAATAGATGCCATGTGCATCCTTCTGAGTCTGGGTTAGCTCACTCAGGATGAGCTTCTCTAGATCCATCCATTTGGCTTCAAATTGCATACTTTCATTTTTTCTGATAGCTGAGTAATATTCCATTGTGTAGATGTACCACAGCTTTTTTATCCATTCGTTGGTTGAGGGACATCTGGGTTGTTTCCAGTTTCTAGCTATTACAAATAAGGCTGCTATGAACATAGATGAGGAAACTTCCTTATGATTCCATGAGGAGTCATTTGGGTGTATACCCAGAAGTGGTATGACTGGGTCCTGAGGAAAAGCTATTCCAAGTTTTCTAAGATATCACCATACTGACCTCCATAGTAGTTGCACAAGCCTGCACTCCCACCAGCAATGGAGGAGGGTTCCCCTTTCTCCACACCCTCACCAACATGTGCTGTCATTTGAGCTTTTGATCTTAGCCATTTTGACAGGTATGAGATGGAATCTCAGAGTTGTCTTGAGTTGCATTTCTCTGATGACTAAAGATGTTGAGCATTTCTTCAAGTGTCTCTCGGCCATTAGGGATTTTTCCTTTGTGAATTCTCTATTAGCTCCATCCCCCATTTTTTGATTGAATTAATTGGCTTCTTGCCATTTAATTTCTTGAGTTCTTTGTAGATTTTGGATATTAGCCCTCTGTCAGATGTGGGGTTGGTGAAGATTTTCTCCCAGTCTACAGGCTGGCATTTTGCTCGAATGACAATGTCTTTTGCCTTACAGTAGCATTTGCTCTAAACTCAGGGACAAGACAAGGATGCCCACTTTCACCATATCTCTTCAATATAGTACTTGAAGTTCTTGCTAGAGCAATAAGACAACTAAAAGAGATAAAGGGGATAAACTTTGGAAATGAAGAAGTCAAATTATCCCTATTTGCAGATGATATGATAGTATACTTAAGCGACCCCAAAAATTCCACCAGAGAACTCTTACAGCTGACAAACACCTTCAGCAAGGTGGCTGAATACAAAATTAATTAAAAAAAATCAGAATCCCTTCTTTATGCAACAAAGAAATGGGCTGAGAAAGAAATAAGGGAAACAACCCCCTTCACAATAGCCACAAACAACATAAAATACCTGGGGATTACTCTAACTAAGCAAGTAAAGGACCTGTACAACAAGAACTTCAAGCCCTTGAAGAAAGAAATGGAAGAGGCCTTTAGAAGATGGAAAGATCTCCCATGCTCATGGGTAGGTAGGATCAACATAATAAAAATGGCCATCCTACCAAAAGCAATATACAGATTCAATGCAATTCCTATCAAAATACCAACACAATTCTTTATAGACCTGGAAAAAGCTATTCTCAATTTCATACGGAACAACAAAAAACCCAGAATAGCTAAATCAATCCTGTACAATAAAAAAGCATCTGGAGGTATCACCATCCCAGATTTCAAGCTGTACTACAGAGCAATAGTAGTAAAAACAGCATGGTATTTGTATAGAAACAGACCAGTAGATCAATGGAATCGAGTTGAAGACCCAGTAATGGACCCACACACCTATAACCACCTAATTTTTTTCTAATAAATAAATAAATTCATTTATTTGTTGCTTCAGGTTACATTTCCATCATATTGTCCTCTTTCCCCCCTTCCCAGCCGCGCCCTCCCACCCTCTACCCCCTAACCCTTCCATCCCACTCCTCTGGAGTGGAGTGTCCCTATATAACAGTCCCTCACCCCTGTTCAGAAGTCATATAAGGGCTAAGAGCCTCCTCGTACTCTGGGGGCCTACAAGGCAGTACCACCAGTGAAAAGTGTATCATTGCCAGGGAGAGAAAACTAAAAAACAAACAAAAATATAAAAAGTCTATGTCCATGTTCCCTTTGGTGCATTGGTTGTAGTATAGATATCCTGTACTATATAGCTAAAATCCTACTATAAGTGAATAGATGCCATGTGCATCCTTCTGAGTCTGGGTTAGCTTCTCTAGTTCCATCCATTTGGCTGCAAATTGCATAATTTCATTGTTTCTGATAGCTGAATAATATTCAATTGTATAGATGTACCACAGTTTTTTAATCCATTCTTCAGTTGAGGGACATCTGGGTTGTTTCCAGCTTCTAGCTATTACAAATAAGGCTGCTGTGAACATAGATGAGGAAACTTCCTTATGATTTCATGAGGAGTCATTTGGGTGTATACCTAGAAGTGGTATGGCTGGGTCCTGATGGTCACCTATTTTTGACAAAGAAGCCAAAACCGTACAATGGAAAAAGGACAGCATCTTCAACAAATGTCACTGGTCCAACTGGATGTCCACTTGTAAAAGAATGAAATTAGACCCATACTTATCACCGTGTACAAAACTTAAGTCCAAGTGGATCAAAGACCTTAACATAACACCGGTCACACTAAATCTACTGGAAGAAAAAGTGGGAAAAACCCATGAATTCATTGGCACAAGTGACAACTTCCTGAACAGAAGAACACCAACAGCTCAGGACCTGAGACCAACAATCAACAAAAGGAGACATACTTTTAAACAATGTAAGTGGGAAATGTTTCTCCCCAAGTCCATACAACTTGCTGTTAGTTGTGTGAACTTCAGCCACTGGCTGAGCTTGTGAGGCCCTGCAGGTGATTTTGTTCAGCCCTTCCTAAGAGTGAACAGAAAGTTAGAGAGATAGTAAGCTTGAGATACATCTTCTCTAGGCTTATTTGATGTTAGTCAGCTCCCAGTTTATGCATGAGGTGCTAAGTAACCTGCTCCCAAAAGTTGAAGTCTGTAATACCAAAAGGAGGGACATTTGCAGGTGAGCCTCTCTAACAATTGGATAAAGTCACGAGGCAGGTTTTCATGATGGCTTTTTCTTAAGTAAAGTCACTTTTTAATATTAACATAATGTTTTCTCACAAAACATTCTTCTCAAGAATTAAAAAGAAGTACACTATCTTTTGTTTGTGCTTGTGTGGAATATCTTTTGTGTTTGAATTCTTTCCTTAAGGTTAGATATCAGGCATGCTGACTTCTTGCTGTGATTTATGAATTCAGTCTCCCATCTGCACATTTGTTTGGATTTTCTACAACTAGTGTCAAAAATATGTCTTTTATCCATTGCATTTTATTTCCATTTCTTGATTTCATGAGTTGACAAAGTTTCCCACATATTGTTGAATGGCCTCAAGGGAAGAGAGAGGGCTGATACTTGTCCCTTTCTCAGTGTCTAGCAGAATGGAGTTTATGTGAGCAGTTCATCCAATTGAGGAAGTGGAATTCTGAGTTGGAGAAGAGACTTAAATCCTGCTGAATATTAAGTTAATTTTCTGTGATAGATTTTGAGTTTAGTGCTTTGCACTGGAAAGGTGAGCATTCTAGCACTGAGCTATATCTGAAGTCACTTCCTGTATTGAAATAGCCCCATGCATGTTCTTTCATTCAGATAAGGCAGTAAATAGGAATGACTGACTGCATCCTAGAATAAGCAAACCCAGTGATGTGGAATCATATTGTACATGGGGCAGATTTCACTGGCTATTATTGTGTTTATGATTCCTGAGAAGAATTCATGAGAAAATTTAAGCTGCAATTTCCCTTCTAAATTCTGTTTCCTTGTCATGTTTTGGAGAGTTGTATTTGCTTTATACAAGCAAGTTGCCTATAAAGATCATGAGAGAATTAGGCAAGGCTGGTGGGGCTTGCTCCTTAATGTGTGGCAGAATTAATTGGTAATCTCGTTGGCTTGGAGTTTGCTTGTGGGCAGATTTATAATTATAGTTTCCATTTCTCTAATAACTACAAGATTCCTAAGGTTCTATTTTTAGTGATGTTTTTCTCTTGTTTGTCCATTTCATCTAAAGTTTCAAACATCTTGGTATTAACAGGCTGTAATTTCTCTTAAGCTTTGTGCTACTCCCATGATGACTCGTTCTCAGACACCCAGTCCTTTCCCTATCCATCCCACTTAGGGATTATTGTCTATAGTCTTTTCAAGACTTTCTCATGCTTCCCTATCATCCATTAGTTTTCTAATTCATGTAATTCCACATTTCTCCTTATGGTTTCCTTTCTTTTTCATTTTATTAAGGGAAGTTCTAAATTTGCTGTTCTTGCATATCTTTTTTTTTATTAAATATTTTATTTTTTTCTTCAAGTTACATCTCAGTCACAAACCCTTCCCTATTCCCCCTTCCTGTCCCACCTTTCCACCCTCTTCCCCCAAACGGCTTCCCCTTTCAGTCCAACAAATGGTTCCTTCTCTATTAACAGTAAATACTATACAAAACAACAGAAATAAATATGCCACATTTATGAGAGTTAAATGGCCCAGTATACCTTCCCAATGTCCAGTTCATACATATTTGGCCCCTGACTTTAACTTTCTACCATCTAACCATCTCCATGAATTTAAAGTTCTATAACTGACTTAGCTTTCATACTAACTTGCATCACTATTATAACCATCTTCTTAGATCTAGAATGCCCTCTTGATTCCTAAACAACTCAAAATTTAACTATGAGACTCTAGCTGTCTATTCTTCAACCACCTCAGAGACTGAGAGGGATAAATATATCTGCTTATATAGGAAGTGCAGGGCCTGCAGCTTTCAATACTAAGAAATGACAAACCAGTGACTGCCTGGACAGTTCCCCTTTTCTCTCCACACATTCCAGCATCAGTCTTCAGCCTTTTGGTCCTGTTTCTCTGACAGACATTGATTGTAGAGCAGGAATTATGAAGGACTTACCTAACCTGTCTTGGCAGAGCTAGGCTGTCGACTTCCCTGCTACCAAGTTTTGTCCTTTTTGGACAGCAGACTGTCTGCAGTTGAAGCAAGGAGTTTTTTGATGCCAAGAGAAAGGCTTGCCACTAATTCAACCATCTCACACTGGAGATTCTTCGATGCTTAACTTCTACTTGGAGTAGAATAGGGGGTGCTGTCAGGAGCTGATATGTCTCGATATATTAAAAAAAATCTTAATTTAAGATAACGTCTTTGAATGTCATATTCTGCAGATCTATTGGGGTTTTTGAAGATGTCCTATCCATCTCTTGTATTTATATAAGCAAATGTTGCTTGTCTCTTAACAACTTGCTTACTGAGTAGTTTAGAGAATATCTGTGATAGACTGTCATAGTAGCTAACAAAGTGACATGTTTGCATGACTAGGAGTTTGTTTTTCTTAACTATCCTAAACATTTTTAGACGGTTGGTATCAAGAGGCCAGAGCTTCACATTTTACTTTTAAGTATCTCTAGGTATGATACCATTAGGAAGCATTACCTTTAATTTTGTATCAATATACAAAGATCTATTCACTTGTGGCTAAATATACTCTTAATTTTGTATCAATATACAAAGATCAATGCCTATGTAGCCCAATACAATCTTAATATTACGTCCATATGCAAGGGTCAATACCATTGAGGCCGACTATAATCTTAATTTTGTATCAATATACAAAGATCAATACCGATGTAGTCCAATACGATCTTATTTTTGCACAATAAACAATGGTCAATACCACTTTAGTCAAATATACTACTAATTTTGTATCAATATACAAAGGTATAAGGGCATATTCAATAATCTGACCCTTCATCTTGGTCCTTCCTGTGCTATGTCTATGTCTCAATTTTTCTCAAGTCTGTGCATTCCTACATAGGAGATAAAGAAGGATACAGAAAAGGGAAAGAAGGAATACACTGGGTCTAACCTCCAAAACCCATTAAACAGGACCATTTAACAACTTGTAATCTCTTCCCCTAAATAACAGAGTTTTCAGTTGTCCTTCAAATAACCAAAAAGGGGGGTGGGGTGGGTGGAGAAACACCCTCCCCACCCTCTGGGTATGGGACATCGCTCTCTTAAAATGACTTCCTGCTGATTTGGGTCGTAGTAAACCTGTTTGGGGCCCGAACCAAAATGGAAAAATAGTTAAAAATGTTAATACAATCCTTTTATGTTCAGTCCTTCTGTTCTGAGCTGTTTAGATGTCCTAAGGAGTTTGTAGGCAGAAGCTGAACTACCAGGCTTTACTGAGGTTCTGGCTGGGGCATTGTGTAGAGCTGAACGGTCTTAGCGATATTGAGTTGTTGTGGTTGTAGGCTTTTGATGGAGACAGCTATTGAGGGAGTCTGTCAGGCTGAATCATCTGGGTCACTCGTCTTCTTTTGGTGTCTGATTCTGATTTCTGCTGAGGTTTCTGTTGTCCAGTTGTCCCTGGGTTCCTTGAATGGATGCTTTGATTCTCCTGGAAAGATAAGAACAGAGCCCTGCCCTAATCCTAACTCTGGGACAATTACCCTCTTTTTTTTTGGGGGGGGTGCTAATTAACATTTCTCCTGAAGCAAATTTGGTTTTTTGACAATATATAAAGTGTTATCTTTCAATCTGGGTTAAAGAAGAAATTATTTTGTTATTTTGGAGCTAAACCAGCTTTAGTGTATATATTTTGAGATCTCAAAGGACAATTTGTTTGTATTGAGTAGGCCTTTTGTAAGTAGCTTTTAAACTTAGGTCTTTCCAAATCCAATGTGTGTGTCTCTGCATTCTAATTATTGGGATCAGAGACCTGTGGTTCCCATCTGAAGGGATTAAAGATGTGTTCCACCACTCCTGGATCGAAGTTTTTCTCTATTTAGAGTTTGTTTTGTATCAGGCTGACCTTGAGCTCTGATATCTGCCTGTTTCTGTCTCTAGTGTGTTGGGATTAAGGGTGTACTCTCTTGAATGATGGGATTAAGGGTGTGCACCGTCACCACCCTGTTCCATGTAACTCTAGAATTTATAAGACCACTAACTCTATGGTGCTCCTCCTGTCTCTGCTAAAGTTAAAGGCATGGGTTAACACCACAATTCTCATGTATTTTACCTTAGCTCTACATTTTTTCGACACTAGGAGGTTTATAAAACGAGGTTGAATGGCTGTATCCTTTATTTTACTTACAGTGTTTTAGCATTGTTACCTGCATTTTTTAATTAATAAATTTATTTGTTTGTTGCTTCAGGTTACATCCTTATCATATTGTCCTCTTTTCCCGCTTCCCAGCCCCACACTCCCATGCTCTACCCCCTGACCCTTCCGTCTTGTTCCTCTGGGGTGGAGTGTCCCTGCATAACAGTCTCTCACCACAGATCAGGAGTCATATGAGGGCCAAGAGCCTCTTCATTCACCAGGGGCCTAGGAGGCAGTACTGTCAGTGAAAGGTGTCTCCTTGCTACTGGGGGAATACTAAAAAAAGACCAACAAACACACAAACCCACAAAAACAAAGAATAACAACAAAAAAGATAGGAAAAAGAAAAGAGAAAAGGAAAAAGAATAAGAAAAAAAGGAAAAGGAAAAAGAAAAAGAAAAAAAAAGTTTATGTCCATGTTCCTTTTGGTGTGTTGGTTGT
>CAJQZJ010033026.1:8021832-8097732 GCA_907164525.1 Lophiomys imhausi | reverse complement strand
AAATGACTCCAACAAAAGGAAGCAATGCTATTCCATCTAGCCTGAACCATCTCACCACAGCTGAAACACATGAAAACAATGACAATTCTACATTAAGGAAAGTGATAGAGTCCCTTCAAGAAGAACTTAAATCTATGAAGGAATTCAAAGAAGCCACAATTTTACAAGTCAAAACAACGAATAACACCATTAAAGAGCTCCAAGCCAAGGTGACTCAGCTTGAACAGGAAAAGGACAGAGCAATGAAAGGTTTCCAGGCAAAAACAAGCAAACTGGAGAAGGAAATGTACAAAACGAACAATACCATTCAAGACATGAAAATAGAAATGGAAACAATAAAGAAAACACAGTCAGAGTTAAATGAGGAAATGGATAATCAAGGGAAGAGAACAGGAACTACGGATATGAGTATCAAAAATAGGATGCAAGAGATGGAAGACAGGATCACAGGCATGGAAGATTTGATGGAAGAAATCAGTGCAACATCCAAAGAAAATGAGAAAGCTAAGAAATCTCTCACCCACAACATCCAAGAAATCAAGGACTCAATGAAAAGATGGAACCTAAGAATTATAGGCATAGAGGAAAGAGAAGACTCCTGACTCCATGGTCCAGGAAATATCTTCAACAAAATCATAGAAGAAAACTTCCCAAACCTAAAGAAAGAGATGCCAATAAAAAACCAAGAGTCTTACAGAACACCAAACAGATTAGATCAGAAAAGAAACTCCTCTCGCCACATAATAATAGAAACTCCAAATGTAGAGAACAAAGAAAGGATATTAAAAGCTGTAAGAGAAAAAGGCCAAGGCACATACAATGGCAGACCCATCAGAATCAAATCTGACTTCTCCTCAGAAACTTTAAAAGCTAGAAGGGCCTGGACAGATGTCCTACAAGCCCTGAGAGAACATAGGTGCCCAGCCAGACTACTATACCCAGCAAAACTCTCTATCAACATAGATGGAGAAGCAAGATGTTCCATGACAAAATCAAATTCAAACAGTATCTCCCCACAAACCCAGCCCTACAGAAGATCCTAGAAGGAAAATTCCAACACAGAGAAGATAACTACATCCAAGAAAACAGAGGAAATAGAAACCTCCACAGAAACTAAACAAAAAGAAACACAAGACGACCAGCTCTACCAAAATAATGGGAAATAACAACCCCTGGTCACTAATATCCACCAACATCAATGGACTCAACTCATCAATAAAAAGACACAGATTTACAGACTGGATCCGTAAACAACACCCATCTTTTTGCTGTATACAAGAAACACATCTCACTATTGAAGATAAACACTATCTCAGAGTAAAGGGCGGGGAAAAGGTTTTCCAAGCAAATGGACCCAGGAAACAAGCTGGAGTAGCCACCCTAATATCAAACAAAATAGACTTCCAATTGAAGTTAATAAAAAAAGACAGAGAAGGGCATTACATACTCGTTAAAGGAAATATCCACCAAGAGGACATCTCAATATTGAACATCTATGCCCCAAATACAAAGGCACCTACATTTATAAAAGAAACGCTTCTAAAACTTAAATTGCACATCGATCCAAACACTTTAATAGTGATAGACTTCAACACCCCACTCACAACTATGGACAGATCACCAAGACAGAAGCCAAACAGAGAAATAATGAGTCTAACAGAGATCATGAACCAAATGGACCTAACAGATATCTACAGAACATTTCACCCAATCAAAAAAGAATACACCTTCTTCTCAGCACCTCATGGAACCTTCTCCAAAATCGACCATATAGTTGGACACAAAGATAGCCTCAACAGATACAAGAAAATTGAAATACCCCCTTGTATCTTATCAGACCACCATGGAATAAAGGTGGACTTCAATAGCAAAAGAATCAACAGAAAGTCTACACTCACATGGAAATTGAACAACTCTTTACTAGAGAACCACTGGGTCAGGGAAGAAATAAAGAAGGAAATCAAAGACTTCTTAAAACCCAACGAAAACGAAGACACAACATACCCTAACCTATGTGACACAATGAAAGCTGAGCTACGAGGAAAGTTCATAGCACTAAGTGCCTTCAAAAAGAAAATTGTGACAGCTCATATTAGCAAATTAACAGCTAAACTGTGTGAATTGGAAAAAAAAAAGAAGCAAGCACTCCAAAAAGGAGCAGAAGGCAGGAGATCTCAAACTTCGGGCTGAAATCAACAACTTAGAAACAAAAAGAACTATACAAAGAATCAATGAAACCAAGAGTTGGTTCTTTGAGAAAATCAACAAAATAGACAGACCCTTAGCCAAATTAACTAAAAGACAGAGGGAGAAAACACAAATCAACAAAATCAGAAATGAAAAGGGAGAAATAACAACAGACATTGAGGAAATCCAGAGAATATTTGGATCCTACTTTAAAAATTTATTCTCCACCAAATTTGAAAATTTAAGTGAAATGGACAATTTTCTTGATAGATTCCACCTACCAAAGCTAAATCAAAATCAGATAAACAGATTAAACAGCCCTATAACCCCTAAGGAAATAGAAACAGTCATTAAAAATCTCCCAACCAAATAAAGCCCAGGGCCAGATGGCTTTAGCATGAAATTCTACCGGACCTCAAAGAGGAGCTAACACCAATACTTTTCAAACTCTTTCACCAAATAGAATCTGAAAGAACACTGCCAAACTCATTCTATGAGGCCATAGTCACCCTGATTCCTAAACCACACAAAGACCCAACAAAGAAAGAGAACTTCAGACCAATCTCCCTCATGAACATAGATGCAAAAATACTTAATAAAATACTAGCAAACCGAATTCAAGAACACATCAAAGTATCATACACCATGATCAAGTAGGCTTCATCCCAGGAATGCAGGGATGGTTCAAAATACGAAAGTCTATCAATGTCATTCACCACATAAACAAGATGAAAGAAAAAAAAAAAACACATGATAATCTCGCTAGATTCAGAAAAAGCATTTGACAAAATCCAACACCCCTTCATGCTAAAAGTTCTGGAGAGAACAGGCATACAAGGACCGTACCTAGAAATAACAAAGTCAATATACAGCACGCCAGTGGCCAACATCAAATTAAATGGAGAGAAACTTGAAGCATTTCCTCTAAACTCAGGGACAAGACAAGGATGTCCACTTTCACCATATCTCTTCAACATATTACTTGAAATTCTAGTTAGAGAAATAAGACATCTAAAGGAGATCAAGGTGATAAACATTGGAAATGAAGAAGTCAAATTATCCCTATTTGCAGATGATATGCTAGTATATATAAGCGACCCCAAAAATTCCACCAGAGAACTTTTACAGCTGATAAACACCTTCAGCAAAGTGGCTGGATACAAAATTAATTCAAAAAAATCAGAAGCCCTTCTTTATACAACAAACAAATATACCGAGAAAGAAATAAGGGAAACAACTCCCTTCACAATAGCCACAAACAACATAAAATACCTGGGGGTAACTCTAACCAAGCAAGTAAAGGACCTGTACAACAAGAACTTCAAGCCCTTGAAGAAAGAAATAGAAGAGGCCTTTAGAAGATGGAAAGATCTCCCATGCTCATGGATAGGTAGGATCAACATAATAAAAATGGCCATCCTACCAAAAGCAATATATAGATTCAATGCAATGACTATCAAAATACCAACACAATTCTTTATAGACCTGGAAAAAGCTATTCTCGATTTCATACGGAATAACAAAAAGCCCAGAATAGCTAAATCAATCCTGTACAATAAAAAAAACATCTGGAGGTATCACCATCCCACATTTCAAGCTGTACTACAGAGCAATATTTGTAAAATCAGCATAGTATTGGTATAGAAATAGACCAGTAGATCAATGGAATTGAATTGAAGATCCAGAAATAGACCCACAAACTTATGGCCACCTAATTTTTGACAAACAAGCCAAAATGGCACAATGGAAGAAGGACAGCATCTTCAACAAATGGTGCTGGTCCAACTGGGTGTCCACTTGTAAAAGAATGAAATTAGACCCATACTTATCACTTGTACAAAATTAAATCCAAGTGGATCAAAGACCTTAACATAAGGCCAGTCACACTAAATCTACTAGAACAAAAAGTGGGAGAAACCCTCGAACTCATTGGCACAGGAAACAACTTCCTGAATAGAACACCAACAGGTCAGGACCTGAGATCAACAATCGAAAAACGGGACCTCATGAAACTGAAAAGCTTCTGTAAGGCAAGAGACACTGTCATTCGAACAAAACGTCACCCTACAGACTGGGAGAAAATCTTCACCAACCCCATATCTGACAGAGGGCTAATATCCAAAATCTACAAAGAACTCAAGAAATTAAATGCCTAGAAACCAAATAATCCAATCAAATAATGGGGGTCAGAGCTAAATAGAGAATTCACAAAGAAGGAATCCCTAATGGCTGAGAGACACTTGAAGAAATGCTCAACATTCTTAATCATCAGAGAAATGCAACTCAAGACGACTCTGAGATTCCATCTCACACCTGTCAGAATGGCTAGGATCAAAAGCTCAAATGACAGCACATGCTGGTGATGATGTGGAGAAAGGGGTACCCTACTCCATTGCTGGTGGGAGTGCAGGCTTGTGCAACCACTATGGAGGTCAGTCTGGCAATATCTTTAAAAACTTGGAATAACTTTTGCTCAGGATCCAGCCATACCACTTCTGGGTATTCACCCAAATGCCTCTTCACGGAATCATAAGGAAGTTTCCTCATCTATGTTTATAGCAGCCTTATTTGAAATAGCTTGAAACTGGAAACAACCCAGATATCCCTCAACTGAAGAATGGGTTAAAAAACTGTGGTACATCTACACAATGGAATACTATTCAGCTCTCAGGAACAATGAAATTATGCAATTTGCAGCCAAATGGATGGAACTAGAAAAGCTCATCCTGAGTGAGCTAACCCAGACTCAGAAGGATGCATATGGCATCTATTCACTTATAGTAGGATTTTAGCTATATAGTAGAAGGTATCGATACTACAACTAACACACCAAAGGGAAATTGGACATAGACTTTTTATTTTTTATTTATTTTTTTATATTTTTTCTATTTTCCTATTTTTTAGTCTTTTTTATCTATTTGTCTGCTTATTTGTTTGTTTGGTTTTTAGTTCTCTCTCCTGGGCAATGAGACACTTCTCACTGCTGGTACTGCCTCGTAGACCCCCAATGAATGAGGAGGAGGAGGCTCTTGGCCCTCATACGACCTCTCAAATAAGATGAGGGACTGTTATATAAGGACACTCCATCCCAGAGAAATGGGATGGAAGTGTTAGGAGGTAAAGAAAAAAAAATGAAATGTGAAGTTTTGGCCTTTTACTACTAATTGTCATAAACTGTTTAGGATAATGAAGAAATACAAACTAATAGTTATGCAAGCCTGTCATTGTGTTAGGTACTATGATAGCCTATTATAGTTATTTTCTAAACTAATCAGAAATAAGTCTGCTAAGAGACAAGCAACATCTGCTTACCCTAATATAAGAGATAGATAGGTCCTCTTCAAAAACCTCAAGAGATCTGCAGAATATGGCATTCAAAGATGTTTTCGTAACTTTAGATTTTTTTATATCAAGACATATCAACTCCTGACAGCACTCCCTATTCTACCCCAAGTAGAAGATGAGCATCGAAGAATCTCCAGTGGGAGATGATTGAATTAGTCGCAAGCCTATCTCTTGGTAGGAAAAGCCCCTTGCTCCAACTGTAGACAGAATACTCTCCCAAAAGGACAAAACCTGGAAGCAGGTAAGTCGACAGCCTAGCTCTGCCAAGACAGGGTAGACAAGTCCTTCATAACCCCTGCTCTACAATCAATGTCTGTCAGAGAAACGGGGCCAAATGACTGAAGATCGATGCTGTAATATATGTAGAGAGAATGGGAACTGTCCAGGCAGCCACTGGTATGTCATTTCTTAGTTTTGGAAGCTGTAGGCCCTGTACTTCCTATAAAATCAGATATATTTATCCCTCTCAGGTCTCTGAGGTGGTTGAAGAACAGATAGCTAGAGCCTCATAATTAAATTTTGAGTTGTTTAGGAGTCAAGAGAGTGTTATAGATCTAAGAAGATGCTTTTAAAATTGTGTTGCAAGTTAGTATGAATGTTGAGTTAGACATAGAACTTTAAACTCATGGAGATGGTTAGATAGTAGAATGATAAAATGAGGTGCCAAATACATATGGACTGGACATTGGGAATGTATGCTAAGCCATATAACCCTCATAACTGTGGCCTAATTACCTCTGTTGTTTTGTATTGTATCTATTATCATAAGAGAAAGAGCCATTTGTTGGACTGAAAGGGGAAATTGTAGGGGGAAATAAGATACACCTTAAACTTAAAAAAAAGCGTAGAGGATGGGGGTTTGAGGGTGGTAGGTTGGGACTGGAGGGGGGAATAGGGAGGGCACTGCGATTGAGATGTTACTTGAAGAAACAAAAAATAGAGGAAAGAAATTTCCACAGAAGAAAAAAAAAGCAAATGGGGAATGAGACAATTCAACTTTTAAATGCATCAATGATTTCAGTTTTATCTTTTCAGCAAAAGACCTAGAGATAAGAATGTGACTTCTACCTTGGCTCAGTGATAGATCACAGTGTTAATTAGATCATAGGCATGAGTAAAGAGCTCAAAGAAATGCAATTCAGGGAAGAGTCTCATTCAGTTTGAGCTATGTGTCTTCTGGGCAGATGCTCACAAAATGTGGAAACTCTGTCTGTGTCTTACACATACAGAGATGGTGGGAAGCCATGGACCAAGTGCAGCCAAGGCACCCTCAAAGTAGATATCAAGGGACACCTTAATGTTTTTTATTCATCATTATTTTTTGTGTTTGAGTGTTTGCCTTCATGTATGCCCGTGTACCACAAGTGTGCCTGGTGCCTGTGGAAGAGGTCAGAAGAAAGTATTCCATCTCCTGGAACTGGAGTTAGGAAAGTCTCTGTGTTGGTACGGGGAACCAAATCTGGGTCATCTGCAAGAGCATCTATTGAATTCTTTCTGCAGCCCCAGTAAAGAACCACTTTAAAACAAACATCTTTTGTTTTCTGCAGGATGTCATGGCCAGGTCAGCAGTCTGGTGAGTTTGTGACTATTGACATATTAACTTTATTTACAATGCATTTTAACTCTTCTTTCTTCTCTTCTGTATGTGTAAATTAGCAGTGTTTATATGCTCAGAAAAGTTTTGTGCTCCTTGGAGCTGGTTCCCTGGAGTGTGAGTTTGAATGTGAGCTTCCATATAATTGGAAGAAGCTCCTAACCATATGCTATGGTTCTTCCCCAGATTCCTCGCAGCCTCTCTGTCCTGAGAAATACAACATGCACACCTTTTTAGCAGACTAACAAGCAGCACTAGTAAGTATGACACCCATGACTGCTCACTCAATGATGGCCCAAGGATCAGAACCTGAGGAAGAAGGAAAGAGCGGCAGCCTCAGGCTATTTATTGACTGCAGTTGGCCAACCTCCCAGCCATCTGAAATTTCCTTGTCTTGTCCCTAGTGTTGAATTACATCTTACTATCTTTTTTGCAGAACATTCCTGATGACTAAACAAAACAACAGCGCACAGAGAACTTATCTGTAAATGAGATGGGGCCCTGTCAATGTAGGAGCTTCTGTGAGCAAGCATTACAGATGGGACAAAACAATTGCTGCCAAATATTGGCTCTGACTAAGCAAAACTTAGCCACAGCACACAGAGGACACTGTTAGTGTAACCTTATACAATTGTGATAGTTTCATACTTTCTCTCTTAACCCGGCTATCACCGAAATAATTGAGACTCTCTTATATTTTGTGTTAAATAGGCTTCATGAGACAAAAACAGCAGTTTTCAGTCTATTCTTACCCCCCTAATCTAATCTGGCTTCCCCAAGAGTAAATCCCACAGATACTTGCACTTTGTGACTTTCTTGCTTCAGCTGAATCTCTCCTGAGAGGAATCTCCTCTGCCCATGGCTAAATTCCCCTATTTCCTCTCCTTAACTCCTCCTCCCCAAGGGAGGGCAGGAAGTCCAGTCATATTCTCTCCCCAATTCATTGATTGGCTGCAAACTGCTTTATTGATATATCAGGGGACAATGGAGGAACAGTGTTTGTTTACACAATATTGAGACATGAGATTCTCAGTACAAAGATAGCAACCGGATATGGGGGTACAGAAATCAGCATTTGAAATACACAGTAACTCTATGCCAACAGGATGGAAACCTTTGAGGAAGCTGCTTAGATTTTCAGGCTAACAGAGCTGTGATGCTCAGATAATGGACATAGTTTGAAAGACAAACCTTTAAAAAGAAGTACCATAAGGGGGTGATCCAATGGTATAAAAGAAGCCTTAATAATAATAATACCTCTATTTGAGGAGGACTCAGAAATACTTCCTTATAAATAAGATTTTTATACTCATAATATTCAGTGAGTCACCTCTACCATTAGCTACCATCCTGCTTTACCTCTTATCCCTGCCAAACATTTGTCTGTTAAGTGTGATTAAACCTATGAAGTCTTGCCTACACAGAGACAAAAATTGCCAAACAGAGGACTGGTGGGCTTCCACTATGCTGAGAGACCCCCTGACTGAGCCCTGGTGAAGGCCTTGCCTGCTGACAGGTAAAGACAGTGAATGAGGACTTTTATCTAAAAGAAGAAGCTGCTATGCACTTTCGCGGAAATGAGTTACAGATTTAAAGTAGACTTTGTCAATGAGTAGAATGGATGTAGAGCCAGCACAGGGCTGATCCCAGGAGCCACCTGACTGCAAAGGTCACTATTGCTGACATTTCCCAGGAAGGGGGTGGTGAGTAGAATGGGGCTTCTCATCATCTGCATCTTGTGCTCAGTGGGAGAATGAGATGCAGAACTCTGTGGAAAATGTCTGGGTGCTGAATTAAAGGAAAACATTGAGCCTGTCCACACTCTGATACCAGACCCATTACTTACCTCCTGCCTTCACTCTCATCTGAAGCCATCTGACCATCCACCTGAAGGACACCAATTCTGGATGAATGTGCAGCCATCAGGGATGGATTAGAGGCTTACTCTTGCACTGGTTTGAAGGATTCTTTAAGCAGGTCCTTGTGTTTTCTGAATCTTAATACACTCCTTGTGCAATAGGAGAAAGGAACACAAAGATAGAGAGAGTGCCTGGGAAATGTTCCCTTCATGTCCAGCTCTGGCACAATAGGTGATGTCCTCTATGTCTTGACTGGTCCACATGATGGAAAGACACTTGACCTTGCTACCTCCCTTAGTTCTCTGCTTATTATGTCCATAGATTATTTCCCTCATTTCATTTAAAAAGGATATTTTAATTCCCACACACAGAGACACTGAGTCATCTCCATCCTCTGCTCCACACACCTCCACTCAATAAATAAGAGCTGGCAGTCCTTGCTGTGTGTCTTACTGACTAGATGACATAATGCTTATGCCTAATACTGGTGCTTTATCTCAGGTATCCCATAATTGGATTTGATTCTGTACCAAGTTGCTAATAGTGGTGTATTAGTTAGGGTTCTCTAGAAGAACAGAACCAATGGGATATATATATATATATATGCATTTATTTATTTAGTTTGTGATAAGTTCAAAAACAAAGAAAAGCAGCTGAAGCAGAAGACCTGAGAGCTAAGAATCTTGGAGATGTTCACTCTTGACATTTTGTATCTCTGCAGCTGGACTAATCCCACAGTAGCTGTCTCTCAGTGGGGAGAACAGTGACCCAGTACTTGTTCAGTCCATAAGGTTGGGTGCCTCAACAGTCCCAATGTGGTTCTGAAAACCTGGAAAGTTTCTAGAGAGCTGCTGGTCTTTATTCTATGATGGAAGCCTGGAAACTCTGTATCTGAGTTATTATTCTATTGCTATGATGAACTACCATGACCAAGACAATTTACAAAAGGAAACATGTTGGGGCTTATATACAGTTTCGGAGGATTGGTCCATGACCATCATGGCAGGGATCATGGCAGCAGGCATGCAGGCATAGCACTGAGGCAGCAATTAAGAGCTCACATCTGATCTGCAAACATGGGAGAGGTAGAGAGGAGACAGAAGAGAAGAGGAGAAACACACAGAGATAGAGAGACAGATAGAGCGACTGAGTGAGCAAACAAGCAAGATCTTGGCATGGGCTTTCAATAATGCCACAACTCCTGAAACTTCCTATGGGGAGACAGACTGATGCACGACTTTCTCAGGAGCCCTGATGAAGGGACAAAGGGAACTTTATTTTTGTGTTTTTGTCAAAGAGTGGACTTAATAAGGCTGGTCTGAGGCTGGAATCAGTGAGGAAGGAGTCAAGGTTGCAGCTTCTGGGGACTTTTCCCTCTGGGCTGTGGTTATCAGTCCTAAGGCAGTCTGAGGTATCCCATGTTTTCTTTGCCAACATTGTCTGACTTTGGTATCTGTTATAACCTTGCCATTTTCACCATGAAAATATTATGTAAGAAGCTATATGGCTTAGTAAATTTTCTTGGCATCAGTCATCAACTTGTACAAATCTTTTTGGTCCCAGCTATTGCTTTTTTCTGCTTTATTTCTCATCTCTGATCCTTGACACCTTGCAATTGGAGAGCCTTATTCTTTTGTATTTGGATCAACCTCTAAAACACGAACCAATGAGGGCCACAGTGATTCAGACAGCCACGCTCTAATCCAATAGCAATGGAGAAACTGGCAGCAGCAGCAACAGGGTGAACAGGGTGAAGTAACTCTGCAGAGGGAAGACCAAATGAGCAAAAGACTGACATAACCTTTTTCCTGCCACACTTTCAAAACTATTTATTATTAACATTAAGATATAATTCTTAGTTTCCCCCACAAACATTCCTATGTACCTCCTATCTCTCTTGAAAATTAATGGTCTCTGGACTCTTTTTCTTTATTATTATATAATAAATATGATATATATGTGTGTGTGTGATATGTATTCCTAAATCCACAAATATGACCTGCTCAGTCAGTACGATGTTACATGTGTACATGATTGCAGGTGACCATTTAGTGTTGAATACTTCTCTATGCAGCAGATGGAGACAATCACAGAACACCACAACTCATTAAAATGCAGAGAACAAGTGAGCATGTGCTGCCAGCCCCAGTTGATGCATTTACAACACAACTCCTGTACTTGAGGCTCAGGGAGCATTGTGGAACAGGGGGAAGAATGATCGGAAGAGCCAGAGGAAAAGGATGCCTGCTGTGAGTTTTTTCTCTTTTCTCATGTATTTTTTTTATCTTGGGTGTTATCAGAAAGTGCCACCCACAGTCAGGGTGTGTTTGTTCTTATCAATTAAAGCAATCAGGACAGTTTTTCATTTCATTACCTATTCTGATAATACTAATTTGTGGCAAGTTGACAGTAAACCCAACCCTAATAAGCAGTTTCAGAAGGTTGAACTGATCTATGAGTATAGCAGTATGCCATTAAGAGTTATTTTATTTTATTTTGCTATGTTTCTTTAACAGAATGACAGTAGGAGGTTTTTTTCCTTGGCCCATGGTAGCTATTAGTAAGTATAAACTGTAAGATTAGGCTGGTAGAGTAGTCAGCAGCTTGGCAGAGGAGCAGGCGGCTTGGCCCGAGTGCCTTAACCTGCTGCCTAACTTATCCTGGAGAAAGAGCCCTGGGACGAAGGGTGGCCTACACCACCTGTAACCTAAACTCTGTTAATTAATATAAGTTGTTATATTAGGCCAGTAGAATTACCGGTGGCTTGGTGGGAGATTCGCCTGGGCTCAAGGGGAGTCTGGGAGTACAACAGCCTGGAACTGCTTGGACTGAGGGCCTATAAGCCACCACAGTCTTTTCCCCAACAATTAAACACACCAAGACCTTTCGATGTTTTAATGCTTAGCCCTTAGCTGGGCAGACTCTCAATTAGCTACACTAAGTTAACCCGGATCACCTAATCCCAAACTGCCATCTGCCTGTGATTACCTTCCAGCATTCTCCAGATGTCTGTCTCCTTCTATGTCTCCTGGCGGAGAGAGTCTCTGTGTGTGTCCAGAGTTCCTGTTCTGATCTCAGGAAGTCCCGCCTTCCTATACTCTTTCTGCCGAGCTAATTGGCCATAAGTGACTTTTATTAACCAATCAAGAGAATGCCTCAGAAGGGGCAGTAACCAGATGTCAGCATTGAATTCAATGTATCAGAAACAATATTAGACCTTCCCTCAACACTATCTAGTCTCAAATTCTTAGCCAATTTATCACAGTCTAGTACTGGTTCCATCTAATAAAGTAGACCTTAGATACAGCATTAAATAATGATTAGTTTTTTCCCATAACATTTGTGTCACTGTATATTTTGAAAGCAGGTTTCTGTTGTAAGTCACTGGGCTTGTAGATGAGTGACACTGATGATTACTTTTCTCTTTCAATAGCATGTATGCTACTTTCCAGCACCATGAGTGCTACTAAGTACGGGTGAATCTTCTAATTGAGCACTAAGTCCATGTTATAAATAAATCGTGTCTTCAGTAATAAAGCCTTACCATAGGTTGTGGAGAATAATTGATAGACTTGGCAATAGCCTGTGTTATTTGAGCTTCTGTGAGATTCCTTTGGCCAACAACTCAAGAAGATGTAACCTGTTCCTTGCATTAGAGATTTTACTTGGTGGCATACGATATCTAAGTGAGGCTAAGATGCTTAAATGTCTCTGCTACTATTTGATAAGACTCCACTTAGATTCCTTTCATGTATGCATATGCTTTAGCAAGCTTCCATGAACACACCTGGGGTGAGGAAAGCCTGGGATCTCATCACAAACGGTGATGGGTTGAGAATTGACAAGAAACAGCCATGGAACTGCCTTTTGACAAAATAGAATTTAGATTCAAAGTCCAACATTTTCATATTTCCTTTTTACTCTAAGTGTGCTCGTGAAAGTATTTAGCTAATTAGTAGATCCCTATGATGACTCATGTAGCCAACATCTTATTGACTGCTTGGTAACAGAAGAAATGTTCTCTCCAGCATCTGAGCTTATTCGAGGAATGGATGAACTACACAAGCCATTTTCAGTGGCATCTCTGTTCTAAGTGCTTGCTATGGACAGAAGGTGGAAAGAGGCCTGAAGCAGGATCTCCTCTGCAGAGCCTACAGAGAAGTTAGAAGCTCAGGGAAGAATTATGTGACCTCAGCAAACCATGGTGGGTGCAATAAAGATGACAGAAAGAGCATTAAATTTATGTCTTAGAAGTTTAGAAAGGAACCTGGGAATAAGAGAAGCTGAAATGTATGCGAAGACAACTAAAGGAGGCAGTAAGGGGGACAAGAGAGGGCACATACTTTGCTGTTGTGGTTTGGATGGGCTGTGTCCCTGACATCTTGATGTTATCATATTCAGAGGTGCTAGAACCTCTCTGAGACAGGAATCCTTGTAGGAGGTGAGTAGGTCATAGACTCTATCCTCGGAGTAAATTAAGTAATTTTCACAGGATCTCAGTTAGCTTCTTAAGAGTTGGTATAAAAGAGAGCCTGGGCCCTAAACTTAGACAGGTCCTTGGCTCTTTCCATGTAATCTTTCTCACAAATTTCCTACCATGTCATTCACCACGATGTCTTTGAGCCTGCATCTTCTTCTTGAACCTCCAAAATCAAGAGCTAAATATAAATAAATAAACCCTTCTCTTTAAAAATGACTGATATTCAGATCTTATTACTGTAATTGTGAATAGATTAACAGACTTGCTACATGGCATGCTGTAACCAGGAAGTTTTACATGGCAGGGACTCAAGCTTGGGAAAGTCTGATCATGAGGGATTGGACCGAGAACAGCAGGACAAGGTATCCCAAGGAGGTAAGATCTCATTAGCCAGGAACAAGGCACTAGATGAGTGCAGACTGTAGTTGCATGGAGGTCTCTCTGGGTTTTATGGAAGATAAATTAAAAGGACTTTTTGGAGTATGTATCTTTCACAGAGTATTTAACATATCTTAAATAGTTAGGTGCTAATTCAGAAGTCCCAGAATACTGTGATGTAGAAGCCACCCAGGACTCAGAAATATGACCACTGTCTACAATCTTGCCTGAGTGCACCTCAGGAGGCTCACTATCTAAATAAATTCAGAGTAGAGAATACACAGTGAGTTTTTCCTTCTAGCAGTTATAAACAGCTGAAACGGGTGGATAATAAAGTATGACATTATAATAGCCATTGTGGAGAATGCCAGCTTTAGGACACAGGGAAGGAAACTGTGTTATGCTGACACAGTGACAGAGTGAACATAGCTTTAGGTAATGGAATTATACTTATTAAACAGGCACTATTTTAGGCCCCACATTACATTTGATGTGAAGCCAAAACCAGATGGTGGCATGCAAATCCCTGGACAGCAGATCCCTCAGAATGCATTTTAACCTGGAGTGTGCTGAACTGAGTGCCACAACTCGTGGATACTTTTCCTGTTCTAACAGATGTAAATATTTATATGTCTGCATATGTCCATTGCACACTGTAAGGCTGGTTTAAGGATATGCAAGTACACTCTAGAGATAATTTCCAGAAATAGAATCATTGTTTATGTAAGAGTGTGTTCATTAAATTTTTAGCAACTTTTGCAAAACTTTTCTGCAAAAGCACTTCACGAATGTCTGCCCACAGCTGTCAAAGTTTTGTTGACACAGAGCCTGCAAACTTTGTTTTCCAATCAGATATGTGAAAATGCTTATAGTTTTATTTAACATTTGTCATTGAGTTTTTTGTTTTATTGTTTTTTTTTGAATGATAAAGCTTGTTTTTTGTAAAGTACCAGCTTGTGGGTTTTATGAGGTACATAGTGGCTTGACCATCACAACAACCCTGGTACAGCCTCATTGCTTGCCACTCCAGCCTGGGATTTTCCCACCATGCTCTGTGGTGCTCAGCATATTCCCCAGTCGTACTGCCAGTTGTTCACAGACTGTTTTTGTTCCTATAATTTTGTCTCTGTTTTTTTTTTTATGATGATTTCTTTCACTTATCATACTGCGTTTGAGACTGGTGCCTTTGATGCATGTGCCGACAATCTTTCATTATAAGACAGTGACAAAGATGTACGATGGTTGGTTTATCAGCCATTCAGGCAACTGGGTTGTCCTCAGCTTTTAGCAGTTATGAATAAAGCCAGGAAACATTTCAGACAGTATTTTTGTTTTTCAAACACACAATTTTGTTGTTGCTGTCTGTTACTCAAAGTTGTTGTGTTACATGGTGAATGCACACTTGCCTGGATAAGGAAGAACCGGGCACATTGTCTCGTGAAGTTCTGGCCACCTTCAGTCTCAGCAGCTGAGCAGAGTTCTACTTGGGCTGCTGCTCAGCCATCAATTCCAGTTGTCAGTTGTGCTTTTCTTACTGCTGTTTCCCAGGCTCACCCGTGTTCAGCCATTGTTGACTGTGGTTCAGTCTTGGTTTCCCTGTTGATGGCTGGTCCTGAGCATCTCCCAGGTGTGCTCACACACCACCCACCAGGCACCACTCTGTCTGTGGTGAGTTGTGGCTGTTGAATCCTTTACCTACTTGCTATTGAGTTGTTGTTTTTCTCACCGAGTCTAGGTAATAAGTTCTCTATTCTGGATATAATGCCTTGTTTTGTAAAATACATGCATTTTTCCTGAACCTTTTAGATACCTTTATTTTTAGGGGCAGTGAAGGTGGAGTTCAAAAAACAACTCTGTGGTACTCTTTCCACTATGTGGGTCCTAGGGATTGAACCCAGATTGTCAGAATCAATGGCAAAGGTCTTGCCCATCTGACCAGCTTGAAGGCTTTGTTTAATTCTACTAACAGTGTCTTTTGTGAAGCAGACATTTAGATTTTTTTAATGGTCTCTAGCCTGTCAATGTATTTTTAATGAATTTTGTTTTGATGTTGTATCTAAGAAATCTTGCATATTCCAAATGTACTAGATAATTTTCGATGATTTTTTTCCTATTTCAAGTTTACTTTTGGTCTCAAAGCTTACAGTTTTTGTATAAAAGTGAGTATTGTGTATGTCGTGTTTTGCTTTATACACAGACATCTAGTTGTTCCAGGGTCATTTTCTGAGACTTTAATTTTTTCTGTTTGTACATACTTGTCCACAGTATCCTTAATATTCACAGTCTTTGCAACAAATAAGAGCATAAAGGCTTAAAAGTACATGGATCATTTAAACTCCCACCCCGCCCCCAGCTGTTGTCATTTCTTCCACAAGGAATCTTCTTTATCTGTAGAACAGCTTTCCACAGTTCCATTCCCTGTGCTCGAGAAAGGTCAAACAATATCAAACAGACAATTCTAAAACTAATAATTAATAATTAAATAAATTATCTTTTGTTTATGTGAATGTGTGCACAGGTACCCATGGAGGCCAAAACAAGACATTGGATTCTCTGGAGCTGTAATTACAAGTTGTGAATGCTTGATGACCTATTATTATAATCTATTTCTTTAATAACTATTGTTGCTAATCTCCTATTGGCCTACTTTATAAGTTAGACTTTTTCATTATTATGAATATAAGAAACTGTACAGTCACGGTGCTTTGCCTTTCCTGTCATCTCTAGCACGTTGCAGGGTCTATGCAGTGAACTTTTTATTGTAAGTATTATAACATCATGTCTGTGTGGGGCCTGATGAGATATCTCAGTGGTTGAGAGCAGTGTTTGCTGCTCTTACAGAGATCCTGGGTGCAGTTATCAGCACCCATACCAGTCAGCTCACAATCTCTTTTGCCTTCAGCTCCAGTGGTTCTAACATCCTTTTCTTGCTTCATAGCACATGCATGCTTGTAGTGCACATATAGATGTAAAGGCATACATGTAAATAAATAAAAATCTTTAAATATTTTCATTTAATCTTATTTATTTTAAATATTTTATTTGATCTTAAAAGAATATTATCTGTGTGAATGTAGTTTTATATACATTTAGAGATGTTAAACTTCCTTCTGTTTCTTTCTCATTTCCTGCTGAGACTGGCACTTTTCAGTTATGTCATGACATCATGAACACAATGCTGATTTAATGTCATTGAATGTTATGTTATGTTGACAATCAGTACTGTTCAACACCCTCAGATAATACTGTTATTATGAAAATGTCTTGTTTCTTTGATTATCATGGCCAATTCCTCTATAATTCTGTAACTATTTAATTGTAGATTTGCGAATAATTATAACTTTTATGTCCACTTTCCTCTGTTGTCCTGTCACTTTCATTATGATATCTCACAGTCTAGAAATATTTATGAAAAAAGATAATCATCGAGTCATACATTGCTGCTGTCTATTTTAGAATTGGGCAACTTGAATCAAATTTAACAAAGGAACTAACTGCTATAGATCTCAATAGGAATTTGATACAACACAAATAGTTGATGATGTTTCCTGTGCAGTAATGGTGGGAGTTTGTGTCCCTGCAACTAATGTGCCAGGAGAGATGCACTGCAACAGGACTGCTTACAGTCCTGAAGACATGCAGTCAGGCTGGAGGCCCATCAGGGGAATGAACAATGTGGTGTGCCTCTGCTATGAAATATTGCTCAGCCCCAAAGAAGGGAGAGGTCCGTTTGTCTGCAGCACAGCGGATAGTACTGGAGGACACTATATTAAGTGAGATAAGAAATAAGTCAGACGCAGAAAGACAAACACTATATGCTGCATATGTGGAAACCATAAGCATTTAACCTAAGGTACAAATAGTGGTTACTGAAATTGGGAAAGGTGGTGATGAGGTTATGAAGTCTGTATTTCATTAGGGTTTGCTGTCTGCATATACCTCACTGTTCCACCTTGTCAATTCGTACAATTAACACATGTTTAATCAGAGAGTGAAAAAAAATGTTAAAAGAGGCCCATGAGCCCATGGAGGTTTATGAATTTGGACAGGCAGAGTCATGTTTCTTTACAATTAGAACTTTATAGAAGAATCAACAGAGTGATACTAGAGCCCCAAGCACAGGTTTCCCTAAAAGAGGAATTGATACTTTGCCTATTCTTTATAAGTGCAAAGCACATTATAGAACAATTTGCCATCCTCCTCTATTATTCCATCCCAACATCCATGTCCTCACTTTGTCTCCAGGTGTGTATTTCTGCCTTTTATATAGATACCCATCTAGATAATCATATGGCTACACAATATTCATAAAAATCCATGGGGGTCAGGAAGTTCTGTGATTTTGCTTTTACAAAAAAATGAATTCATATGATGAATTGCATTCTCATGCTTAACTTCTTGATTCAAGTATGTGTTTCTCAGGTTTATATGTGTTGATACATTTTAATCCACCTGGTCCATGTGGATGTGGCTCAGACACACACACATCTCTAATATGGGATGGTAGAAATTCTACATAGGTGTTTTCAATACCACTTTTGAGACTTATTTGAGGAATGTAGTTGATGCATTTGGGGGCATGGCCCTATTAGATGGTCAGGATGCACTCCAGGGTCCATGTACAAATACTGCCATCCCAGAGGCAGGAGAATGTGACCTCACTGGATTTTACATTGTATTTCAGTGTAACTTTGTAGCAAATGTTGTCATTGATCAAAATATGTTACACAACTAGAACAAAGGCTGTAGCAAAGTAGGTTGAAAAACACTGTGGACAAAGGACATACTTTGAATATATTATGGCTGAATATTTCATATCTCCTGAAAGAATTCAGTTAAGAAACCACATATTTCAAAAAATATTTTAAGAGGTCATCTCCATCATGAGAACAAGAGTGTCTGGCAGATAGGGACCATTAATCTAGGCTCAATTCTCTGCTTGCTGTATGCTTAACAAAGTGCTTAACTTGGGTTCACTGTTTCAACTGCTTTGCTTATAAGGAAGTGGGGTATACATGTTTCATTCAGTGACAGATCATTTGTGATAATTGTTCCATCAGATTATGATGGAGCTTATAATTCTCATCACCTGGTGATGTCATAGCCCTTGTAACACCATAGGTGATGTATCACATGTTTGTGGTGATAGTGTTGTACACAAACTGCACTGCTAGTCATACAACAGTGTATCATATAGAACTATGCTTTGCATACTATACTTAAGACAGTATATGATTGTGTTAGTGGGTTATGTGTTTCTTGTATATCTCAGGGTGAGACTGTGCGTGCCTGCAGGAAGCATGCCAAAGAAGAGCTTTGAGTGTTATTTTTCCATTGTTCACCCTGACTTTTTGAGGTGGGATTTTTCACTGGTCTGGGTCTTGTCAAGTATTGTAGGCTGGATGGCAAGCCCCTGGAGTCCACCTTTCTCTGTGTCCCCAGAACCGGGATGTAGGCATTACCATGTTTAGTTTTTCTTATGTATTTGTGGGAACTAAACTTAGGTCCTCATGCTTTCAGGGTGTTTTACTGATTTGATATAGTACTCCAGTCTTATACCTAACAATATTTCAAAGTGTCCTAATTGCAAAACAAACAAACAAAAAACTGATTATAAAATGGTATTCAAACTAGTTAGTTTTTACTCTCAATTTGACATAACTTTTTATCATATGAGAGGAAAGTTATGACTGAGGAATTGTTTAGATCAGATTTGCCTTTGGACACATCTGTGGGGGCTTGTTTTGATTGTTACCCATTGCAGGTCAACCACGTACACTGTGGACAGCACCATTGTTGGGTAGGTGGTCCTGTATAAGAAAGCTGAGCAGTAAACACAAATACATGAGAGAGAGAAAGAGAGAGAGAGAGAGACAGAAAGACAGACACACACAGAGTGAGAGAGAGAGACAGAGAGACAGAGAGACAGAGAAAGACAGAGAGAGACAGAAATAATCAGCAAGTAATGTTCCTTCATGGTTCCTGATTCCAGGTTCTGCATTTACTTCCTTCCCTGATTTCTCTCAGTGATGGGTTGTGACCAAGAAGTGGAAGCCAAGCAAATTCTTCCCTCCCCTCAGTTGCTTTTGGCCAGTTTCACTGCGACAACAGAAAAGGAACTAGAACACATGCTATGCTTGCTTGTTGCCTCTTGCATAAGTACACTCTGATACCAACATAGTGATGGATGCACCCAAGGAAGAATCCACCCATCCCTGTCATTAAGCAAGCATGTCCCTATGGGAAAACAGATTCATTTCCTGATGAGCTCATGTGGCAATTTGGAGACTATATTTTATATTCTGAACAGTGCAGAGGAAATGGAAAGAACTATACAATAGACATCAATGTTTCATCAAAGTCTGGAGTTGGCAAACTTTTAGTATGCTGAACAACATATTCCAGGCTTTGTGAGTGAGGCAGGCTCTGCCTCAGCTCTGCTACAGCAGTACAAAACCAGCCAATGAAGAATACAGAAATGATGCATGCAGCTATGTTCTAATAAAACTTTATGACAATTGACATTTAAATTTCACATAATTTTTGTACATCACTGTAGAAAAAAATGGCTAATTAAATTATTTAACCAGTATTTAGGTTATATTTAATTGGTTCAGTGGCTGTTAATACCTAACCCACCATATAAATGAATACACACAAACACCAGATGGATTTTAACAAGTCTTGGCCTGAGTTGTGCAATCCTAGCCCATCTAATGTAGCTCATAATTCTATTACCCAAATATGACCCCATATATACATATGTACCTTTGGATTGCTATTTTACATGATAGTCAATGTTCCAGGTCACGTGGAATGATCTTCTTTTCTCTAACCCATGGTGTGTGTCCTCCTTGCATGCTCCTGGCTTCTCCTGGAGGCTGCTTCTTCCCAAGATGCTCTCTGTCTCAGAAGCCTGCATACCTTAGTGCCACTTATCCCTGCCTTTGCCCAATCTCAGGCCTCAGCATTTTATTTAACCAATCAGAGACAATGTAAGTAACAGACTGTAAGCAGGACCAATTAGTTAACATTTAGAATGCTTAACACCACACCATCATATCATGAAGTATTATCTGTTCTGGTTTTTTTCAGACATTAGAAATAGTGAAATATATTCTAGCCCATGGTTAAAAGCAGGGAATTTTCTTAAACCACCTGTTGACCATAATTTGCAGAAGTGTTGTTCTAAGTTGTTTTTAAAATTATTCATAGTTTGCTATGTTGTTGTGAATGTAAGATATGAGTTTTTAACTAATATATCAGTTCATACCTCTGAAGAACTGAATATATATTCCTACAAGGCCATTCATCATCATCTCTAGGAAAATTGATAGTAATTCTTGAGTCATCTAGTTTGTGCAATACACTGAGTTTTACACCAAAACATCAATGTGTTTTCCCACCAATGAACATACATTTTTAGGTGATTTCAGCATCTAAAAATTTATGCTTTGTTATTCCATTCCCACCCATGATCTCTATTCTTTGAAAATTGAGAGAGTTATCTCCCAAAGTTTCCAGTGGCCTGATATCATCGAGTTTACTTTGTTGAAACTTTAATGTGTTCATCCATGACTGCAATTTTCTGTTCACTCCACTTGCATCTAGATGACCTTTTAGAGTCAGAATAAACCTTTCTGGCAAGAATACTGCATAGATGACGGACACTCACATTGCTTCTTACATGTAACATCTTCCTGTCCCAGGAGGAAGCTGGTAGTTTATAGACATGAGCAGTCCTTTTGCTGTCAGAAAGCCATGAGTACAAGGACCTCAGCACCTTATAAATATGCTATTCACTAATAATAACTCTTCACATGATTTTAGCCTTCCAAATCCTAATCAGATCACTCAAGCACACTGGAGAATCATTTGTTTTTTTCAATTTCTCTTTATATAGATTAAAGATATTTATTTAAAGGGAGTGTATAGAAATAACCATTAATTCACAGAAACATTGACTCCACACTGGAACATTTGTTCTGATCTTAAGATTTTTGGGTATCTGTCATGGCTCAAGGTGAATGAAGGCAGAAAAAAAAGAAATTGGACCCTTGGACAGGTTCAGTGAAAGACTTAGGGCATTTGGTAATACTGCACATTCTTTATACTGTCACCACTGTAACATAAGTGAGTGTGATTGGAATCAATGTTTACAGTGGAAAGGTATATCCATTGAGAGGATGGCCTTGATGCATATGATATTCACAGTTAGTGTAGATGTCAGGGAGCTGGAGGAAGGGGTAGTGTGCTGGGTCGTATGCTGTAAACTCTGTTTCGCCATCCATCCCTTATGTTCCTTATGGACAGCATGATCCTTGGTATTTTTAATGTGCTTTGGGGGCTATATGTGTGGCTTAGTGGTAGAGGGCTTGCCTGGCATGTAAAAGGCTGTTGGTTTGAGTCCCAGCGTTTTAAAAAATGATACAGGACAGTCGACACTGTCTCAAAGGTGGTCCTTTCCTCCTAAAAAAAAAAGGTCTTCTTAGAGAAGTTAAACATTTAGGTATAGAGAAAGCTAGTGTGGGAGATGGTCACTTCTGGGCCAAGATGGGACAGACACACTTTTCTATGTTTTCTATAACAGCAGATGACCCTGCACAATTAGACATTTGTATAACAAATGGAAGACCCTGAAAATTAGACATAGAAAAGCAGAGCTGCTCATGACCTCAGGAATTGAGGAATGTCAGATGCTCAGTTCCTCCAATGAACTGTAGATTTTCCACACACCTAGCCTTCCTTTGCAGAAGCCAGTGAACACAAACATAGGCTAAAGTCCTGACACAGAGAACTTCTGGCAAGACTGATCTTTGGAACAGCAAATTTTAGATAAGAACTCCCGCTAAGTACCAAGAAAATTTGCAACCCCGCCCACCAACAAGAGCAGGTGTTCTCCAGTTAGAGCTGAGTCCAGATCCCTGCCCAGCAGAAGCACTTCCTTCTACTGTTATGTAAAAACAATCACTGGGGAAAATGGAGTTAATGATATGCAGGATCTCTCTGCTGTTTTTGTAATTCTATGTTTTGTGATGAAAAATTAAAAACAGCCAGTGTTTGATATTTTCTCTTTCATCTGGGTGCTGAGAGTGTTTGATGTATGTTGGCTTGGCTTACTGTCTTGTGGTAAAACACTTGGAATAAATAGCCGCTTGTCTATTTAACTTTAATATAAAATCTTATCTCTTAGATTTGGGAGTTCAGCTCAGAACCAGAAAAAGTTATTTCTAAATGGTAGCCTGTAGGGAAACTGGTGGATCTGGCATAGGTGTAGTTCAAAGTCTGAAGGGAAGACATTGAGTTGTCCAGGTTCTTGTGCCTGGGAACAAGAACTAGGTCAGAAGCATCTAGACAGCGGTATAAGTAGAGAGCATCCTAGTGAGAAAGAGAAAGGTACTTTGAGAGTGGAAGTGGATTAGTAAGCAGTGATTGACAGGCTTACAAATCCCAGGTCCACAGTATCTAATCTCTTTATAAGTTATTAACATAGCACTACCTTCTGTTCCCTATAGAGTCCATCAGCTTTTCCTGAACATGCTCTGCTGTGTTAACGTAACCCATGGTAAAAGCATTTTCAGTCCTCTTCAGACAAACAATTTTTTTTTCATATATTAATCCTCATGCTTATTTCTCTATAGTTAATCTGCATAATCTCCTGATACTGTTCCATGTCTAAGGGCAAAAACTCCCAAATAGAAGGGTACCTAGACAAAGACAGGTTGCTTGGGACATTTAAAACAAAACACTGGGGTGGGACCTGAGGAGAAAGTAGGGAGGAGATTGTAATTGAGATGTAACTTGAAGAAATAAAAAAAAAAAAAACAAAAGACAAAACACTCCTCAATTTAATAAAAGTAACTATAGTTCCCTTTATCTGCTTTAATATAATTCATGACAAGTTTTACTTAAGGACAATGACTGATCATAGGGCTATTAGCAAATAGGGGACATCTCTTCAGCTACAAAACATGTTTTCTTGGGATCAGTGAAATGACTCAGTGGATAAATTCACTTTTACCATTAAATCTCATGATCTGAATTCAATCCCAATAACATCATGTTGGAAATGAAGAACTGATTCTCTGAAGTTGTTCTCTGACCTCCACATAAACATGGTGGCATATACTTTGTGTATAAAAACATATATACATACACATGCAAAAAATAATTAAAATATTCACTTTGACTTTAGTGGCCATGGTAGACTCCATCCTGGTTCTAGGCATCTTAGAAATGCTGACAGCTAAGATGCTGCTTGGAACACCCAGAAGCGAAGAAATGCAAAAATATGTGTTTGGAGGGTGGGACTGGGAGGGGTGGAAAGAGGACACTGTAATGGGGATGTAACCTGAAGTAATAAATAAACATTAAAAATATTGGAATATGTGTCAGTATGTTGTCTGTTGCTGTAACAAAAACACTGACCAAAATGAACTTATGGGAAAAAGGATTTATTTGGCTTATTTCACTGAGGGAAGCCAAAGCAGAAAATCAAAGCAGGAACTGGAAAGTGGAGACAGGAACTGAAGAAAATGCCATGGAGGGATGCTGCTTGCTCTGTATGCCCACTCCCCCCAGTTTACTTTCTAGTACAATCAAAGACCACTCATCCAGGTATGGCAACACCAACAGTAGGCTGGTCTTACCACATCAATCACCCATTAAGAAAATGTCCTTCACACTTGCCTATAGGGAATTGGATGGAGGAATTTTCTCAGTTGGGATTCCTCTATCCAGATAACACAGGATTTGTATCGAATTGACTTAAACCCACCAGCACATAGGAATTCAGAATTTCAAGTCTAAAGGAGAACTTGACTATCTATTGGGTAACAGAGACAGGCAAGGATTTTTCCAAAGGCTAGAAGTGTTCAAAACAAAACAAAGAAACAAATATAACTTTAAGAAGAACTTAGGTTCTTTTCTATACATATTGTTAAAAGTACATATATACAAGCTCACAACTCCTATCCACTATGAACTAGAAAGGTCTATAGCATAGCACAGATCCTGGATTGTTGATGTTGTATTCAGACCTTAGACATTCTTGAAAAGTCCAGGTACTGAATGCCTGGTCTCCATCCTGAGGCAGTTAGAATGTGAAATTGCCTCCACCTGCCTCATAGGCTTAGGTATTTGAATGTTGTTTTGATGGTGCTGTTTAGGGAGGCTATAGGACCTTAAGAAGGTAGAAGTGGGCTTCGAGAGTTTATATCCTCATCACACCTCCTGCTTGCTTTCTCTATTTCCTGTGTGCAGATTAAATTTGATCAACCAGCATTCTGCTCTGGACACATGTTGCTATGTCTTCCTTTTCACAGGAAAGTAAAGGTGGTGGATCACAGACAGGTGAGGCCTAGTGCACATCCTCTTCATGTCATTGAGGATGTGCATGCAAGGAACTTGAGGACACTGGTTTCTTCTTTTACCCTTTGTGGATTCTTTGGAATCATATGCCAGAATAAACTCTTCCTTCAGTAACTTACTTTTGGTCATGGCATTTCATCACAGAAACAGAAAAGAAACCAATACAGTTATCCTTGGGAAGCAATGGTATATGCAGTAACTTCTGCAAAGACATTGTATTATTGCAGGTATGCCTTTAAAGGAGATATTAACATATTGGCCTCTCTCCCTTTACATTTTGACCACCAGGAGATGAACAGCTTTTCTTTGCCATATGTATTAGCCATGATGTTCTGTCTGTTCACAACTGTAAGGTCACATGGTCATGCACTGAAGTTTCCAAAACTTTCTTCCTTTCAATTTAAAGAGATTGTTTTGTATACATTGCACAGGGATAGAAAGCTGAATCAGATATTTGCATTGCATTGAGTTCACACAGTAATAGCACAAAGTGCTCAGCACTCTGCTGGGCTATGTCAGCCCTACTAATCATAGTTCAGAAGTCTGCAAATCCAAATATCAGATGCAAATCAAACACCCTTAAAATGAATTTGTTCATTGCCTCATTTTCCCCCCATATGTGTCCTTGATAAATCTGCAAATGTTTCAGTACATCCCTCTCCCTGTGATTGTTGAGAAAAAGACTAGAGAGTTCCTTAAAGATTTGTGGCATCTTGATTAGAGAATTGGGAAATTGGAGAATTCATCTCCCCAGGCATCCTTGTTGTGCTAACTTTCTGTGACTGTGATTAAGTACCCGAGACAGTCAGAAGAGGAAAGCGCTATGTTGACTTACAGATTCAAAGTTTTCAGTTCCTGTTTGACCCCAATGTTCTGGTTCAATGGATGGGGACATGTAGGGAACAAAGTTGTTTACCTTAGCTAGGGTCCAATGCTCCAACATCTGGCCTTGAGAGTATCTAAGATCTGATCTTAATATGTGGCCAGGAATTCACTGGTGCAGGTTATACTCACTGATCTGACCTCACATGAAGACAATTCTGGGCCTTGTCTAAATTTACTTTGTTCCTTTGTCATCATAATGGGGGTATCAAATGTCCACCAAAACTGATGTGCTAATGTTTGCTCCCCAAGGTGATGCTTTTGGGAGGTGGTAGATGCTCCCTTCTGTGGATTCTAACCTCCAAACCAGTGAGTCAAAATAACCTTTTTTTTTTTTTATTGCTTCAGGTTACATCTCCATCATAGTGTCCTCTTTCCACCCTTCCCAGTCCCGCCCTCCCGCCCTCTACCCCCTAACCCTTCCATCCCACGCCTCTGGAGTGGAGGGTCCCTACATAACAGCCCCCCGCCCCAGTTCAGCAGTCATATGAGGGCCAAGAACCTCCTCATACACTGGAGGCCTACAAGGCAGTACCACCAGGGAAAAGTGTCTCAATGACAGGGAGAGAAAACAAACAAACAAACAAACAAACAACAACAACAACAACAAAAAGTCTATGTCCATGTTACTTTTGGTGCGTTGGTTGTAGTATAGTTATCCTGTACTATATAGCTAAAATCCGATTATAAGTGAATAGATGCCATGTGCATCCTACTGAGTCTGGGTTAGCTCACTCAGGATGAGCTTTTCTAGTTCCATCCATTTGGCTGCAAATTGCATAATTTCATTGTTTCTGATAGCTGAAACAATGTATTCCATTGTGTAGATGTACCATAGTTTTTTAATCCATTCTTCGGTTGAGGGACATCTGGGTTGTTTCCAGTTTCTAGCTATTACAAATAAGGCTGCTATGAACATAGATGAGGAAACTTCCTTGTGATTCGGTGAAGAGTCATTTGGATGTATACAACTCCCCAATAAAAAGACAGGCTTACAGATTGGATCTATAAACTTTTAGATTACCTCCAGTGGTATAAGGCAGAGTGCAACACATTTACTTTGCCTGCTCTGTTTCCTTTGCCTTACAGGTCCCTTGGGGGAACACTTCCTTTAAAGGAACTCCCTTCACAGTAATATGTGCCCAGGGGTACTACTCATAAAAGTACAACCTATCTTACAGTCATCATATTCAGTTGAAGAGGAAAGCTTGAGTCAGTGGTTGATGGCTCAGTGGTAAGAAAACCTGGACTTGATTTTGGCTCCTCGTGTCTGGCGTCTCCTGGAGTTCTCACACTGTCTTCTGGCCTTCACCAGCATATTAACTCTTGTACCCGCCCACCCCCATATATACACATACATAGGAATAAAAGTAAAACATATCTTTTAAAGGGAAAAGCCCAGAAAGAATCTTAAATATGCAACTACCAGCAGCTGGGTCTTCCCCTCCTTTTTGTCTGGTTCCACCCATAGCCCACCAGCCCACAGCACCTTTTGCCTGGCCAGTGCATTCTGTCCCTCTCCTGGCTTCCAGATTTAACATATCTCATCATTTGAAGTAGCAACCCGAATCTTTAAGGTGAAGGTTTAGGGGGCATGGCCAACTCCCATGCAATTACCTTTGTAAAATTATCTCTTTGGGGCATATTTTAAATGCATTTGGTTGTTTGCCTTCTCTCTCTGTACCAATTGAGTTTAGGAAACTCGAGCCACCCTGGTCCCTCATCCTATTTTCCATCTCCCACCCTCAGGAAGACACAGAGAAGCAGAGGTTCTCCTAATAAATGATGGAAAGAGGATGGAAATTTAGGTAGAAATGCCTCGCCAGACACAGAAAGGGGCATTTGTCACTCAGCAAAATGCAGGAAAACACTGGGTGGAATTCTCATGGCACTGAAATCATTTCCATAAGCAGAAGGAAAGAGGTGAAGGGGAAAGAAGATCTGATGGCTCCGAGTCTAGAGACCTGCAGGTGCATCTGAGCTTCCCGTATTCCCTTTCATACTCACAGCTCCATTCTGATCTTCTCCCCAGGGTTTCTTAATAATTGCGCAGGCAAGGAAGGTTGTTTATTGTTTTATTCCTCATCTCAAGTAGAGTAGACTTTTCCTTCTCCCAACCAATGCTCAACTGGCTTGGTTCAAGTAGAAAACAACTGGAAGTAGAGAACTATAGCATTATTATTGGCTGTCCAAGAGACACCGGGAACTTTACATTTACTTTATGAAAGTACACATGCAATCTCATTTAACTTATTATTATTATTATTATTATATTAATTAAAGGAACTTGTCCAAGTTTCATTAGGTAAAAAGATGTAGGTCTGGGATTATAACCCTAACCATCTCTTTGTTCAGCTCTACACCTAACCATTGGGCAAAACTAGCCACCTAAAGGAGAAGTCATGGAAAGAGGCTCTGTATTAGTTAGTTTTCTGTTGCTGTAATAAAGTATCATCATGTTTCCATCTACATGCAGGAAGTATAGAGAGCAAACTAGAAGGCTGAGCATATAAACCTCCCAAACTACCACAATAACAAGTTTCATCCATCAAGGGTTTACCTCCTAAATGTTCTGTAATATCGCCAGTGCCACCGACTGAGGAGCAAGCATTCAAATACTTGAGTCTATGAGGAACATTTCTTTTTCAAATCACAACAGGTTCTAAAATAACAGGATTTCCTGGTTCATTTAACAGCTTATCTTTTCTACTGTCCATAATTGGATTGGCTTGTCATAGATTTTGTGTGTGTGTGTGTGTGTGTGTGTGTGTGTTATGAACCTTGTTAACACTTATCTTGTGCCTGCTACTGGAAAAGGAGTAAGACACATGTAAACGAGGTTCCTAAGGAGCTAAGACTTCTGCAGATTGGATGGAGGCAGAGGGAACGATCCTCCCCTCTCTTTGATAATACATGCTGGCTCCACACAAGGGAAGAGGTGAACTTGTCTTGCTTGATTCATGTGTTTGTTTCTTAATCAGACTGTATTGAAGAAGAATGGGAACAGAGTGTCCCTTATATTACAGAATTCTACTTTTATGGAATATGGTCTGAGCTGTGGCTCATTTGTGAGGCTCCCTGGTAACAGTCAACAGTCTGCTGAGACATGAATATGCAGGTTACCAATAGTTTCTTACTCACATGTTCATAGGCACTTGTTTACCTTTTCGATTTTTGTTTTCCATCCTCATAGAGACTGCACCAAGATGACTGACCTACTTTGGCTGCAGCATTAGATTTGCTTTTAATTATAGCACCCTGACTGGCATCATCCCCAGGATATATTTTTTTCTTCTTAATGTTACTATTATCCAGATCACACAGCTTTGGTGCCAGCGTGAAGCCAGATGATGATTCATAGAGGCAGAGCTGGCCTTTCCAGAGACAACAGCAGTCAGCATGAGCCTGTTTCCAGGATGTCTTCAGTGGCTGCCAGCCTGATCTTGCTGGGGAGAGCTGCCTTGGGAAGGCTAAGACTATCTTGCTGACTTCTGGAAAGTAAAGGATTCTTTATAATGATCCCATACAGTAAGCAAATGTTCTAAAAGACAGGAATCTGGGAGTTCAATTAAAACCTTCCCAGGGAGGACTGATTTATAGATAATTTGTACTTTGCTCTCTTGTCTTCTCTTCCTCCACCTCCATCCTCCCTCCATCCATTTTTCTCATTCTTTATTCCTGGCCTGGACACCGTGGACTACTGCATCATTACATCATAGACTATAACATGTTCGCAGATACTCAAATTTCAGAGTTTAAGAGGCTGGAAAGAAATTCCAAATAAAGAATCAGTAGGTGAATTGTTGGTAGTGATCTGTCTCTGGCTTGTGGACAACTATCTTTTCATTGCAGCTTAGGTATGGTGAAGAGCAGAAGGAGGAACACAGTATTTTATTTCTCTTATAAAGACTTCAAACTCATTGATAAAAGATCCATCCACGCCGGGCGTGGTGGCACACACCTTTAATCCCAGCACTTGAGAGGCAGAGGCAGGTGCATCTCTGTGAGTTCAAGGCTAGCTTGGTCTAAAAAAGGGAGTCCAGGACAGTCAAGGATACATAGAGAAACCCTGTCTCAAAAAAACCTAAAAAAAAAGAAAATAAATAAAATAAAATAAAAAGTTATTATTTAAGAGATAGGGGGTAGAGGGTGGGAGGGTGGATCTGGGAGGGGTGGAAAGAGGGCACTATGATGGAGATGTAACCTGAAGTAATAAATAAACATTTTAAAAGATCCATCCACATAAATTAATCACTAATCAAAGGCCTGGGTGAACTACGGTTTCCATGTATGAATTCTGAGGGACAGAAAAATTTAAGTTTATTGTTATTTTATTACCCACCCATATGTATGTGGAAGTCAGAATAAAAGAGGAAAACTGTGGGTATCAGTTCTCTCCTTCCACTATGTGGGTCCTGGGGACTGGACTCAAGTCCTTATCTTGGCTGTAAGTGCTTTTACTTGCTGAGCTATCTCAACAGCCTAGGATACAAATATTTGAGCCACTGCAGCTCACAAATTCAAACCATCTATTGGACGTAACCTGTATAGCATTACCAGTAATAATGGTGGCAGGTAGCATTTATGGAGACTGCTCCATATACAAGCTTTGTCTTTCTGGCAGTATCAAGAAGTGGGGATTCTCATTAACCCTGTGTTCAAAGGCCTCCCAGAACTGGTGTAGAGTAGCTTCCACCCCCTCAGAATAAGGATGACAGGGGGATTTCTACTCACTAGGAAAACAGCTGCAAATTAATCAACTTGATAGTATAGGGAAAAATGGTGGTGATTAATGCTTCATTTACTTCGGGTTGGAAGAAATATAAGTAATCAAATCTAACTAGTTCCCATCTCCACAGCGGACCCTGGGATGACTCAGGTGAAGTGAAGAAGTAACCTTAGATGTTACATGAAGGCTGAACCCAGAGTCAGACCTAGCAGGACATAGTTTTAAGGCCACTCTGCAGGGACAAGTCCCAATTTACTTAGAGATCACTGATATGCTAATAACAAATCATTCTCACCCATTCATTAGAGTAACTCCCACAAGGAATTTCCCTCTTTTGTGCTCTGTGCTAATTACAGGTCTAGTCATACAGTTCAGCAGACTACTACAAAACAGGAGACCTGGGTTGGAATGCAGGCTCTTCCACTTACTGACTGTTATTTTGGACAAGTTACCTAGCTTTACTGAATCTATAAAATAAGGATAGTCATATTTTCATATCCTGCTGTGGGTTGCAGGCTGTAAAGAAAGAATGTTAACTGTTCACTCTGATATTCTTGCCTTTAACTAATTTAAGTTTAAACTTTTTATTAATCCAAACAAATGTGTGATAAACATAGCAGGGGTTTTTGTTTCCACTGTTTGTGCATATTCTTTTAGTGGAAAAGTTCAATATATCATGGTGATACTTTAGATGTTTGCTATGGTTTGAATGACTCAACCTAAGTGCATATTAACATTTAATTCTTATTTTGAAGTATTAAGATTTAAGATGTGGTTAGATCATGAAGGTTCATGAATGGTTGTCGTAGTTAAGGTTTCTACTGCTGTGATGAAACACCATGACCAAGATGTAAGTTGAGGAGGAAAGAGTTTCCTTCCATAATCCTCCAAGAAGCAACAATGTCAGGTCTGTCACAGAAATACCCCACTATCATGGTACCAACTTATTTTAGGGTTACTATTACTGTGATGAAACACCATGGCCAAAGCAACCTGGAGAGGAAAGGGTTTATTTGCTCTAAACTTCATCATCTTTGTTCATTATGGAAGGAAGTTAGGACAGGAACTCAAACTGGACAGAAACCTGGAGGCAAGAACTGATGCAGAGGTCATAGAGGTGTACCGCCTACTGGCTTGCTCTTCATGGCTTGCCCAACCTACTTTCTTATAGACTGGAGGATCACCAGTCCAGGGCTGGAACCACCCACAAGCAGCTGGGCCCTTCCTCATCAATCACTAATTAATAAAATGCCCTATAGGCTTATTTATAGCCCAGCACTACAGAGCCATTTTCTTAATTGAATTTCCCTCCTCTCAGATGTCTTTAGCTTGTATCAAGTTGACATAGAACTGTATAACACAATGGATTAATGGATTAATGATAGACATCAAGAACAGCTGCTTTATAAAGGTCATGCTGGCTTTGCCTTTGTCATGTGCCACTGTCAACACAGGACTAGATGTAGGCTTTGGACTCTGAGCCAGACTCTAGAACTATAGAACTAGAACTCTAGAACTGATGTATCCATCCACAGGCTGCTCTTGTAATTATATGTTCAAAATCTCGCTGTTTTTCTTAACAGCACTTTCTTTCCTAATTAGAGTCACATCAAGAGCTTCAGAGAATGACTAGCTTCTACTAAAGAGCTATGAACAGCATCATCATGTTGGGGCCACGTCCATACATGCCACCTTCTATCAATGACACTCTATGCTTATGAAACAGCAAGCACTGATCTTATGAGAATAATCTCATGTTCCCTGTACATGACCCAGTTTGTGTATGAAGTAACAAGCACAGACTACAGGACTATGATATACCATGGGAGTCACGTTATCTATAAAATGGTCAGGTCAGTTTCAGCATCGAGTCTGGAGACTTGTCTTCATACTTGTAAGAGGAAAGCATCCTTTCTCACAGCCTGCATGAGTCAGACAAGCTTTTAAAAAGCCACACGGAACACCTGTCTTTACCAAAAGATCTTTTCTCCTTGGATGCTCACCAGAGGAGTTTCTTCCTTCCTACAATATATTAAGAGAATGATCATTACTCTTCACTGTGGCTCCTTTTGACTTTTAACCTCACGAAATCTATGATTTGTTAGACAGCACACCTACCCACTCGCTTTTCTGTGCAGATGGCATGAAAACATTGTAGTAAAGTACAAGGAGCTGCGTAGGGAAGGGGACAGAAACCTCACTGAGAAGAGGAAGAAGCTTGGAGCAAGGCTGGAAAACTTGAGTTTCCAGCAGCTTGAAAATCTCAGGGGAAGATTCTATGTCACAGCTGATGCACATGGAAGCTCTAGGCCACACTCAGCCAGCAGGACAAATGCAGATTCTGTTCTTTGCTGTTCTAGAGCTCAGAAGGGAGGCAGGACCGTTGTTGTTAATAGGTACAGGATATAGAGTACGGGGTCCATGTCCCATCCAAAGAGTGCCTTGCCTTGGCCATTGTCAGATATTGTCTTCTTTGTTTCTTTCTTTGTTTCTTTCTTTTTTTCTTTCTTTCTCTCTCTCTTTCTCTCTCTCTTTCTTTCTTTTTTTCTTTCTTTCTCTTTCTTTCTTTCTTTCTTTCTTTCTTTCTTTCTCTCTCTCTCTTTCTGTCTCTTTCTTTCTTTCTTTCTTTCTTTCTTTCTTTCTTTCTTTCTTTCTTTCTTTCTTTCTTTCTTTCTTTCTTTCATCTTTTTTTGTGGCCAGGCAGGTAATAAAACCCTTTATCAAGGCAGTGAGACTCAGACATACCAGACTTGGGAGAGGAAATGAAAAAATACCTAGTAGGACAAATAGCCCAGATTCACAGCAGGGCAAACATTTTGGGGCATTAGCTGTATCTGAAGAATGTCGGGAAAAAGTGGATGATGACATGAGGGAAATAAGTCACAGGCAAATGGAGCGGACAGTGCAAATGTGTACTGAGGAGAGAGTACTTAGAACATTTGAGAAACTGAAAGTAATTTGCTGAGGTCCAAGATAGAGAACAATGAGACAGTGCCAGGAAATACAGCTGACTGGTGAGCAATGGCCATGTCAAATGTTAAAATAGCCTCTTCCATGACAAATGTCTCAAATGTGATCTTAGAGCATGTTGATTTTAAGAAAGGAAGTGATAAAGCTTTAGTGCTACTTACTGTACAGTCACTGTGTTATGGAGAACACAATGGAAAGTAATACATTGGAGTGGAGTGGAGCAGTAGATGGATGGGACATGAGCTTGCCAGGCCCAGTAAGATCTGGTCCTAGGGGGAAGGCAAGGCCAGTCACGTCAACCATGCAGCACCAGCAATCAATCATAGATTAAATTCAAGTCCCTGTCTTTGGATTTGCATAAATGAGGGTACTGTGCCCTGACTTGGGATGCAAGTATGGTACCTTTAGGTGATACCTTATGATTTCATCAGTTCTGCACATATTAAACTTTCAGAAACATCATAGTGGGGTGCCATCTGGGTGAAAAGTGTGGGTCCAGGCAGGGCAGCACTAACTTGAGACTTGTTTGGAGAGTTAGGTAAAAACAAAAACAAAAAACAAAACAAAACCCAAAATCAAACAAACAAACATAAAGGGAAACTAAGACATTCCCAGCAAATATGTGGATTATGAAGAGATCTTATAGGCCCTCTGCTCTTTCTACAATATACTGAAAACCTCCTTATTGAGCCAGAGAGCCCATTCCTTAAATTCACATCTGTGCTGTGGCTACTCTTTCCTAGGGAGAAGATTGGAAGTGAGGCTGTGTGATTCTCACAGCCAGAGTTTAAAAACTATGAGGAAATCATGAATGAGATTTTTAAAATATTTTTTATAATTTATTTTTTATTTCTTCAAGTTACATCTCAATCACAATCCTCTCCCTACTCCCCCCTCCAGTCCCACCCTCCCACCCTCTTCCCCCTCAACCCCCATCCTCTTCCCTTTTTTTAAGTTTAAGGTATTTCTTTTTCCTCCCAACAGTCCCCCCTTTCAGTCCAACAAATGGTTCTTTCTCTTATAACAATAAGTACAATACAAAACAACAGAAATAAATAGGCCACAATTTTGAGAGTTATATGGCTTAGCATACATTCCCAATGTCCAGTCCATATGTATTTGGCACCCGACTTTAACCTTCTACTGTCTAACCATCTCCATGAGTCTAAAGTTCTATATCTAACACAGCTTTCATACTAACTTGCATCACAATTTTAAAAACATCTTCTTAGATCCAGAACACCCTCTTGATTCCTAAACAACTCAAAATTTAACTATGAGATTTTTTTTTCTGATTTTTTTCTCAGTATATTTGCCATTGATATATAAGGGTACTGACTTCCTTTTGGGTTAATTTTGTGTGCTTTTCTTTACAGAAACTGTTTATCAACTGTCAGATGTTTCTGGTGGAAGCTTTAAGGTCTCCTATGTAATGAGTCTCATCTGGAAATGGAGTATTTGACTTCTTGCTCAAATACTTTTTACTTGTTTCTCTTCCATTATTGTTCTTGATAATATTTCATGCTCTATACTGAGAATTGACACTCTTGTCTTCTTCTTTTTGTTTATTTATTATTTCAAGTTATATCTCCATCACAGTCCCCTCTCTCCAACCCTCCCAATCCCACCCTCCGATCCTTTCTCCCCTCTCCCACCTATCCTACTCCTCCAGAGTGGGTTGTCCCTACATATCAGCCCCCTTTAGTTGATCATCCATATGAGTGTTAAGAGCTTCATCTTGCCCTGGGAGCCTATATGGCAATTTTATAAGGGCAAAATGTCCCACTAACAGGTAACAAGATCTATGTCCCTGTTCCTTTCGGTGTGTTGGTTGTAGGATAGTTATCCTGTACTACATGGCCAAAATCCAATTATAAGTGAATAGATGTCATGTGCATCTTTCTGAGTCTGGGTTAGCTCACTCAGGATGAGCTTTTCTAGTTCCATCCATTTGATTATGAATTGCATGATTTCCTTGATTCTGATAACTGTGTGGTATTCCATTGTGTAAATGTACCAGAGTTTTGTTTTTGTTTTTTCTTTATACATTCTTTGGATGATGGACATCTGGATTGTTTCCAGTTTCTAGCTATTACAAATAAAGCTGTTATGAACATAGATGAGGAGGTGTCCTTGTGGGTTGGTGAGGAATCGTTTGGACACATATCCAGAAGTGGTATGGCTGGGTCTTGAGGTAGAGTTATTCCAAGTTTTCTAAGATATCGCCAGCCTGATTTCCATACTGGTTATACAAGTTTGCACTCCCACCAGCAATGGAGGAGTGTTCCCCTTTATCCACAGCCTCACCAGCATGTGCTGTCATTTGAGCTTTTGATCTTAGCCATTCTGACAGGTGTGAGATGGAATCTCAGAGTCCTCTTGAGTTGCACATTTCTGATAATTAAGTATGTTGAGCATTTCTTCAAGTGTCTCATGGCCATTAGGGATTCCTCCTTTGTGAATTCTCTATTTAGCTCTGTTCCCCATTTTTGATTGGATTATTTGGTTTCTTGGTGTTTAACTTCTTGAGTTCTTTATAAATTATGGATATTAGCCCTCTGTCTGATGTGGGGTTGGTAAAGATCTTTTCCCAATATGTAGGTTGCCATTTTGCTTGAATGACAGTTTCCTTTGCCTTACAGAAGCTTTCCAGTTTCATGAGGTCATATTTATTGATTGTTGGTATTAGAGCCTGAGCTATTGGTGTTCTATTCAAGAAGTTGTCACCTGTGCCAATGAGTTTGAGGCTTTTCCACATTTCTCTTCTATTAGATTTAGTGTGTTGGGCTTTATGTTAAGGTCTTTGATCCACTTAGAGTTAAGTTTTGTGCACTCTTGCCTTCTTAATTTTAGTGGAAATTCTTTGTGTTTTTCTCCATTTTCCTTGATATTGGCTATGGATTTTTTATATCCAGCCTTTATTATGTTGTAATATATTCTATTTATTCTTAGTCTCTCTGCGGCTTTTTTCATGGAGTGATGTTGGATCTACATCTATTGAGATTATCATGTTTTCTATCATTGAATCAATTTATGTGATTTATTATATTTATTGAGTTGTATATGTTGAACCCATCTTGCTGTCGTAGTTAATATTATATTAATTGGACACAAGGTAGAGTTTTATTTGAGAAGAGGCTCCCTCAATTGAGTAAAAAAAAAATCCCCAGTAAGATTGGCCTTTAAGTAAGTCTGTAGGGCATTGATTAATGATTGATGTGGGAGGGAAAAGCCCAACCCATTGTGGGTGATCTCAACCCTGAGCAGGTACTGAATGATGTATGGAATTAAGTTAAGTAAACCACGGTGAACAAGCTAAAAGGCACTGTTATTCCATGGCCCTGTTTCAGTTCCTGCCTCTGGGTCCCTGTATTGTTGTTATTCTGACTTCCCCAGTGTTGGTGTGCGACCTGAGAGTTCTAAGTGATGATAAACCTGTTCCTCCACAAGTTGCTTTTGGTTATGGTATTTGAACACAATAATAGAAACCCTGAGATATCTGCATTCCTGGAATAAAAGTAACTGGATTATGATGGATAATCTTAAAATGAACCTGTCTTAGTTACTTTTCTATTGCTGTGATACATACGACATCATGACCAAAGAAACTTATAGATAAGTTTAGTTGGGGCTTACTGCTTTAGACAGTTAGAGTCTGGGATGGTGGAACAAAACCATGGTGGTGGGAATAGCTGAGAGCTTACATCTTGATCTGTAAGGAAGAAGCAGAGAGAGATAGTGGGAATGGAATGACTTCTTTGAATCCTCAAAGTCCATCCCCAGTGACACACATGCTCCAACAGTGCCATACCTCCTAATCACTATTTTATTTAACATTTAAACCACACCATAAATTATACGAAGGCTTCTTAAACACTGCTTAATCCTTTTATTTGAAATGAAGAGACAAAATGAAGGATACATCATAGGTCCTGGTTTTATTTCTTTTTTCTTTCTTAAAAAACTTTTATGTCTTCATTGTGAATTTCACATCATGCCTTCCAATCCTACTTATCTCTGTGACCCTTCATACTCACCCTCAGTCCTTGCAACCTTCCCCTCAAAAGAAAAAAAATCTCATTTCCAAAGCTGTAGTGTGTCACAGTGTGTCACACAGTATAGCCATTTGTCCACACTTCTTGGCTTGTGAATGTTCACTGTAATGAGTCACTGGTCTGGTTAGAGACCTCTGGCTTCTTCTATACTATAAATATTGGATCCTCACTGGGACTCCTCTCAGATATCTTGTTGCCCTGTGTCATGGAGATCCTGCAGCTTTGGATGTGCAGGACCTGCCTTTTCATGTGCTCCAGCAGTTCATGGGTGGGGTAGATGTTGGAGTGGGCCAAGTCAAAGCCCAGGACCTTCACCTGGGTGGTAGCTGAGTTGGTCAGCCAGTCAGCTGCACCTGCACCTGCACCACCAGGGTGATCTCTCCAGCATTGCCCAGGCTAACTCTCCCAATACCATAGCAGGCAAAGGGCAGGGTCAGCGTTCTCACTTTCATGACCTCTGTGTCAGCCCAGTCATGCCCATGCTATCAGGGCCAGTTCTGCTGTGCTGCCCAGGTGAGGTGTGGGGCCTACTCTCCCAAGTGCTGCAGCCTTTGAGGGGCAGAGCCAGTTCCTCAACTCTCATGATCCTGGGGCCAGGTATCCTCTCTGCCACAGGTGGAAAGGGGTGAGGGGAAAGGGATGGTGTCTCTGTCTTGCCCAAGCCTCCACATAACAGACTAGGGAAATGCCATCTCTCACTCATGCCCTTGGGGCTGGCTTACCTACATCCCTGCCACTAAGGTCAGTTCTACTATACTACCTAGGCAAGGTGCATGGCCTGCTTTCCCAAGTGTTACAACCAGTGAGGGGGGGGGCCTGCTCTGCACAGTCCTTGGGCATTAACATGGTCCCAGGCAACAAGGCCTTTGTTGGTTATTTGAACCAATGATATTGACAAAGAGCCCTGATTGCTGCATGGTCACAGACCTAGACATATCCCTCAGTGGCAACACAGGATGAGTTTCATCATGGCCTCAGGTGACAGGAAGACAACTTACATCAGGCTATTCCTCCTGACTCTCATGCCCTCAGTTATGCCTCTCTTCATAGTATGCAAATATTTCTGCTTCTCTTTCTCTCCACCACATACTTGCCCATTGTAATGGCTCCTTCTGTAGGCAGGTTTATGGGTGTCTTCACTCATCCACACTACATGGGGTGGGTGGGCCTCAGGTCCTGATTTTTAATGAAAAAAAAATCAAAGCCTTGAGATATACCTACGTTCAAGCCATAGAGTCCAGTGCTTCCTTAACATACACCGTGGCCTTATATGTGCTATCAGACTCAATTCTGGAATACATGGTCTGGAGAACATGCCAAGGACTAGAGAATCCAATTTCACTCACAATTAAAATGTTACTAAAGGCATGTAAGCCAAATATTCTCATCTTTAAGTGGGAAAAAATAGCATCTACCCAATGATATGAATGGTGACGAAAATGAAGTAGACTGCTCATTAGATGCACTTGGCCTATTAGTGCAGCAAATGTTCCTCTCCTTCCGGTGCAGGATCAACTTCCCACCGTGTTTCTGCAACTATGTTTAGGCACTGAATGTGTTCCAAGTCAAATATCATACACTGAGCCTTTTCTTATAGTCATAGCCTGTGCTTACATGACACTAATCCTTATGACAGGGTGACTATTGATTCAAGGGTTTGTATCTCAGCCCACTACTCCATCGCATTGACCTATATCCTCAGGTTTTGTCTCTATGTTTGTCTTGTATTTTTCCAGCACTGTGCTGTTTTTATTACTATGGCTTCTTAGTGTAACTTGAAGTCATGTGTGGTGATACCTCTAGCATTATTCTTTTCACTCAGGATTGCTTTATTTTTGGAATTTTTGTCAAAGATTTCACTGAATATGGAGATTATTTATGTTGTCATAAATTAAGAACAAAATAGTAATTTTACCAAATTATAAGCATGGGAGTTCTTTCCATCTTCAAACGTCTTCAATTCCTTTTCAATGTTTTGGAGTTTTCATTATCTTTCAGGTCCTTGCTTAGGTGTTGTGTTGGTTTGAATGAAAATATATGAAAAGATACTTAGTCCCTACTTGGTAAAATTGAATACCATGTATTCCAGAATCAGGTCTGATAGCACATGTAATGCCAGAGTGAGTGTTAAGTGGGCTCTATGATTTGGACCTAGGTAGATCTAGAGGCTTTTATTTTCTCACTTGAAAACCAGGACCACAGCCCAACATGACCCACAGTCTGGCCCCATGGGATGTGGGCAGAGAGCAAGTCTGAGAAGACCATTGGTCAGGCATCATGCAGCCTGGGTAGGAAAATCATGCGTGAGACACCTCTTGCCCAGTGCAACATGGTACAGGTCAGGTATTACCTTCCTGAGACCTCTCCTGCCATGACCCCAGACACCCAGAGGCCTCAGATGAGCCACTAAGATGAGCAAATAATTGGTGGAGAGATGGAAGAGAAAGAGAAACATAAGAATGTATGCACAATGAAAAGAGACACAATTGGAGACTTGAGGGTAGTGAGGAACAGCTTGATGTGAGTAGCCAGTGGTGCCACTTAAGGCCATGGTGACGTCCTGGCCTATGATGACACCAAGGGTCATGTCTAGGTTCATGGCCCTGCAGTAGTGGACTCCTGTTACCAACAAAGGCCAGGTGTATGTCTCTAGTCTGGGCTGCTACCTGAGGCTAGGTTGATTTATGAGGGCTGTACAGAGCTGGTCCTGTGGTTCTGTGTCTTCCAGGAATTTCAGGCCTTGTTGGGTATCAAGCTGGAAGTACACACTTCTCAGCTGGAAGACATGAGCTCAGTTGGTTTCCAGGCAGAAAAGGATGAGACACAGAACAAGGTAGGATAGGTCTTGCAGGATGTCTGGTTTGGTCAGAGTGGTAGGAGAATGAATTTTCTCCACTACAAAATGGTGCAGCCCTCAGATTCACATACAGGAGGGCGATACCCTCTCTGCTATGCAGCATAAAGTCACAACTCTTTTGGCTAAGATGCCAGCACCAAGCTGGGTGGCAGCAGGGAGCTCAGAGCTCCGAAACCAGATCAGGTGGTAGAAGCAGCCTGACATAGTTCAGATGGGTGGTATGGCTGTTTCCCTCACCGCTTGCCACCTGCTGTAAACTGGAGATCTGGCTCTGAGGTCATGAGAGCAGGAGAACTGGCCCTGCCTGTCACCGACTGGAGCTCTCAGGAGAGCAGGTCCTGTACCTTGCAGGGACAGCACAGTAGAGCTGACCCTAGTGACTGGGTGCAGGTAAGCCAACAGAAGGGCATGAGTATGGGAGAGCTGACCTCACTCAGTCTTTCATGTGGTGGTATCGGCAAGACATGCCCTCCCTACTCCCTTGTCCCTTGTCACCTGTGGCAGGTGGAAGACCTGGCTCCAGAATTATGAGATGGGAGAGTTGGCTCTCACCCTCACTGGTTGCAGCCCTTTGAAGAGCGGGTACCTCACCTGGGCCCAGTGAGGATCCACTATCGATAGTATAGAAGAAGCCAGAGACCTTGAACCAAACCAATGACTCATTACAATGAACACTTGCAGGTAAAGAAGTATGAACAAAAGGTATACTGTGGGACACATTGTGACACACTACAGCTTCCACAGTGAAATATGTCCTTGTTTTGTTTTTTTTTTTAATTTATTTATTTTTATTTTCACTTTTTATTTTCTTTGTGGGGGGGGTTGCAAGGGCAGATATGAAGAGATGGAGAGATAAATGGGATTGCAGTGCATGGTGTGAAATTCACAGAGAATCATCAATAAGTTAAAAAGAAAGAAAGAAAGAAGAAAAGAGAAAGAAAAGAGAAGAAAAGAAAAAAGTACCTATGATGTATCCTTCATTTGGCATCTCCATTTGAAATAAAAGATAGAATTTGGGAGTGTTTGTGAAGCCTTTGTATCATTGTTAGTGTACTTTAAATGCTAAATAAAATAAGAATCACTAGCATCACAATTAGTGATTGTGGCAGGGATGGAAAGTCTGGCAAGGTATTCCTTTTTCCTCATTTCATAACTGAGATTTTTGTCATCAATCCTTTTAACTATAAAGTAGAACCATACCAAGTTGCCTTTTCGGTAGTCATGGAATGCTGTATTCAGAACTAAGAATGATGTGTGCATTCCAGATTGATTCTGTATCTTGGATATGGAGTACGATGATGTAATGAGCGTAAGAGTGTGATTGTCTATTCAACTTCTGTTCCTGTTTACACGTATCCAGGAGGTACAGGGTAGGGCTACCAGATCAAATAGCAGGTCTAGTTTTACTTGAGGAACTTATGCACTATTGTACAATGGCTACAATGTTTATATACCCATCAACAAAATATGAGTGTTCTCTTTTCTCTGTTTCTTGACGTTCACTCATTATTTTTCATCTTTGAAGTTAGCCACTCTCATTTGGCTGAGGTGATATCTCACTATGCACTATAGCCAGGATTCATGTTTCAACCCATGTGTGAAATATAAAATTTGATTCACAGAAGGCCAAGGAGGCCACAGGGAAGACAGACAAGAAAAGTTGGTGAATAGATACTAAGTTATAATTAGACAGGGGAAAGAAGTTCTGGTGCTCTATTACACATTTGGGTAACTGTAGGTAGCAATCATGTATTTCTTACAGCAGTGTACTTCTAAATAGTCAGAAGAGAGAACTGGGAGTGTACTGACTACAAGAAAAGATTGACATATGTTCATGGTGATGGATTTTTTTTTCATTTCCACTGATTTAATAATTACATGATGTGTAAACATATGAAAAGTCACATTTGATTCAAAAAGATATAATGCATTATTGCAAGGGAAAAAGGAAATGGCATGCTGTAATGTCTTCATGCCTCTTGCTCTGCCAAGCACAGAGGCACTCGCAGGTTGCCTTACCTCCTTTGTACTTACTGGGGGAATGAATCATGTGTCCTGCTGACCTGCAGCAGGTCCTCAGTAGGTGACTTGTGAGCATTCTACTCAGCACTGTCGAGAGTCTGTCCCTCCCCATCAGTGTCTTCTCTCACATCCTCCTCTCCTCCTGTTTTATTCTATGTTCCCCTCCAAGAGCTTATTTTGGACTCCTTTACACCTTTCTGTATTGACTATGTCGAAATTTATTTTTTCTATTTTTGTGCTTCACTTAAAATTGCACCTCCAAACTCTACCACTTCCCGACAGAATGCATCAATGACAGAATTAGGTTTGCTTTATTTTATGCCTATTTATGGAAAATTGAAGGGAATAACTATTCCAAACTTGTAGTTTCTTCATTCAAGAAAATTAAATAAGAACAGTTATTACTTTGGGAAGTTGGAGCCTCAAGGGGGGAAAAAACCCTTAAATAACATCTTATAGGAAGACATGATCTGCAGTTTGTGCCTCTCCCCAGGAGCTAAAACATGAACTGGATATGGCATTAACCTATGTTAATAAAATCAATAGCACTTCACATAAAATTCATTCAACCCAATGCTATCTTATCCCCTTTACTTTTATTACTTCATTTTCATCTTCCTGGGCTTCTCTGTCATTAAAGCACATTTGGTACCATGGCAACGATGGCATAAGAGATGCAACAGGGACAGGGCACTACTTGTGCTGATAAAGGAGAGGAAAAGAGATGAAATAATTAAAGCAGCAATCTCCAGTGATCCTTTCTGTAAATGATGTGCCCATTTCACTCAATTGTCTGAGAGATAAGTTTGAATTAGGCCACTATTGTTTGGCACTCTTACTGCTGGAAGAGATATCTCCAAGTGTTTTGCTTTTTATCCTCCGTGTTATTTTCATTGTAACTGGTTTTGTTTTTTCCCTGATGATGCTGTGAAGGAGCATCCCTTACGCTGGGATCTATGATTTTCCTTCTTTACTTGAGCAGATGCTAAATAATTGTAGGTAAAAGATGGTCATGTGGATTTCTTTTCTTTTTTTTTTTTTGGTGTAGAAATGTTGCAGCACATTTCCTGTAGATGTGGCTGTAGCTTTGAAGGCCGTGTTTCTCCTGCTAGAAACTCACCAGAGGCACATGCGTTCAGAGCCTGCCTGTGCTCTTTGTACGTTGTGTCCCATAATTCTTGTCCTACCCTTCTCAACTTCAGGAGATAGAAAAGGCATCAGAATGACACTACTTTGAATGTGTATAGCTGTTTATACTTACTTTATGCAAGCATCATTCCAGTTACTTCATTTCTTCCTACTATCTGACCGTCTCTCTTTTGTGTTGTTCTTTGTTCTACAACCCTTACTCAAAACCTTTCCTTACTCTGGAAGAATATATACAGTGCTTTTTTCTAATTGTTTCCTAGGAGAATAGGCATCATTTTGTTGTTGGCTCATGTTAAAACATTCTACTAGAAAAACCATGTTACAAAAGGTGAGAAATGGACCTCTACTGAAGGCTCCTTAAGGATGTATTGTGAGTCTCCAAAAGATAGGCACACACATTAGGTAGCACTTTACCCATGTTCCTTCCCTGAGATCATTTCCTGCACACCTGACTTTAGATGTATTTTTAAATTTTATTTTATTTATTCTCTCTCTCCTCTCTCTCTCTCTCTCTGTCTCTCTCTCTCTCTCTCTCTCTCTCTCTCTGTGTATGTGTCTGTGTATGGATGTGTGTTTGATATGACCACATTGTCATATGTGCTTGTTCTGTGTGCAGGTGCACCTATGTGTCATGCATAATGCCACACTAACCCACAGGAAGCCAAGTTTGTAGCGGTGATTGGTACATTATGAATGGTGAAGGCAAATGATTGTGCCAATCTGGTAAGTACCACATAGGAGGCAATATTATTTCTTACAGGACATTACTTTTCTTACCTGGAAAACTGCTCTTATGTGTCCAAGAGAAGTGGGAACATATTACATCATCCCTATCAGAAAATCCACAAAGGGCTAGTAGCAACTGGGACATGTGATCACCTGAGCACACATGAATAAATTGAGTTAGCAGAAAAAGGTGCTTCCTAACCTCATGCAGAAAGCTTGAGTTTCTTCTGTGGAGATCATACAAAATATTCTCTCTGCTTTATAGAATGACCAACATGCTGATGATAAATTTCAGCCTTCCTCCATTTGCTTTCATTCCCATACCAGCTGCTGGCATACTGACCAAGAGTGCCACTGTAGGGCTGCACTAGCCTCACAGGAAGAATGGAATCTTTATAATTTCTTGAGCTTCCCATTCTCTCCACACAGCCATGATCCCTAAAACAAACCATGATCATTGGATCGCTAGATCCAGTTAGACAGAAGAGGGGAGGCATGGAGTTTGGCTCCATTCCCAATCAACCTTGGCTCATGTATTAACATGATGGCATGATGTTTGGCTCTTCAAAGGCAAAGATTCACTAAACAGTTGAGGTAATCAGTGTGATTTTAATTTTTCTGATGGCAATTGTATTTTATGTCAAAAGTGAGTTTCAGAGAATCTAAATGAAAAACAGAATCTCTCATATTCTCTATACAACACTAATGTGTTTGCATGGCCATCCTTGGTCCTCTTTGACTATTGTAACTATTCAGGGAGGAGGAGGTACATGGACAGAGGGATGTTGGCTGCTTACTCTAGGCATCTTCCCAAGTCTGGGTGGGTGTGGCTTATCCTCTTGCAGAGGCTGATGGCTTGCTCACTGTCCTTGTTTCTGACTGGTTTCATATATTTTTTAGTTCTAGATGAGTTTGAAATAGACTTTTTTTTTTGCATTTCCCCCCTAAGATGCCACAGGAAGATTTGAGATATACCATACAAAATGTAGAGCATGTCCTCATGTTTCTACCTTTTGTACTACAAAAAAGCTTTCACAAATGATCCATTCTGCTTGTTTGAAGAAGAGAGGACCACTAACTTGGTCTCCATGGTGACAATGTATATGGAGTCTCCTAGGAGACAATTACATCTGTGACAGAATTAGAATTTCCTTACTACTGAGGAGGAAAAATAATTTTTCCTTTCACACTAAGCCATGATCAGAATGCTTGAGTTCAGATTTATTTATTTTTAACATTCTTTATTCTTGTGACATAAAAGATGAAATAGTCTAAGAAAGAGACCTGTGACTTCTCATGGGAAAAACCAACTTAATCTTGACTTATATTACAATTATCTGAAAGAAAATGCTATGTCAAAGGTGAGGCTCTGGACCTCATTTATTATGTGTTTGGGGGTAGCTTGGTTAAGTGGATTTGTTCCTGTTCAATATTGGATATTGGTTTCATTTAATCCTCTGTAATTTCTAACATGCAGCTGTGGTTGCTGTTGGGTTTAAGAATAGAGCATACAAGTACAGTCTTGCAGCTCAAACACTCCATTTATATTAAAACCTAGTAACCAGCCAACATCATGCTGAGACAGGGGGCTGAATGAGTTTTGGGGCTAGGTAATGGGGAACTGAGCAGTTTTTCTGATTAAAGAGTGTCCCTTTTTTTTTTCACCAAAAGAGAAATTGGTTCACAGGCTCTCCACCAAGAAGTGTTATTTGTTGCTCCTCCTTGATGCAAAATCCACCCTGTGATAATAGGAAGATAGAAAGGTAGCTGAACTTGTGATCAGACACAAAGGATGCATAGTAACCTGGGAAAGATCGCTCTGTTGTTCAACACAGTCTTATAGTTGTCTAAGAATCTCCTCTGAGCACCAGGTTTTCTTCAAAGATGCAAAGTAATTGACCTCTGCCTTCTGAGAGTTCAAATTCCAATAAGAGAAGTGGCAACAACTGCACAATGGTGGCTACCCAGAGGCATGTTCTGAGCATTTCAGAGGTTCAGAGAAGGAGTGATGGATTTTTTTTTCAGAGGAAGTTGAGGATGATGCATGGTTGATGAAGGAAAAGGATGAAGGATGCCCTCAAATAAAGGGGTCATATTTGAATTTATGTCAAAGAACAATTTTACATAAACCCCAAAACTGATGACAGGAATGGGGTTTGAGTTAAGCAAAGTTCCATGGTCCCATGATGCTAAGCATATCTTTAGCATTCACACTGCTTAAACCCATGTTGGACACTGTAACTCTTTGATTTCCATCTCTTGGATCAGAACATGTATCCTCTGAGAAGTGTCTGTGCCAATCATCTTTGGCTGAAACCTAAAATGTATTGTATTATTATGTATTAAATAAAACAAATATTTTACCTTCTGTGGTAGGAAAGGGCAGAGAAATGTTGGCCAAGGGGTACATAATTTCAGTTACACAACACTCTCACTGCTCTAGAGGCAGTTAGACATGGGAAAATAAAGCAGGTAAATGAGGCAGACTAAAGGATCATGCAATAGCCAATTTTAATCAGAGAATCAGACAATTTATGAGGAGTCACATAAGTGAAGTGTGCAATCACAAGGACAAGCCACACATGGCAGGCAACCCACATGAGTAAAAAACATGTTATCATTTAGGCATATAAACAAATAACAATACCCAGTTGTCCTGAGTAATATGGAGTAAATTTCATCCTATCTACTACACCTATAAGGGACACTGAAGCACAATCCATGAATAATTATATGTTTTTGAAGAAACTGGGTCACAAAACTTTTATTTTCTTCAAGTTTTCTCATAAATACCCAGAAATCTCTTCACAGGACTCCATTTTGGAGATTTTCCAACATCGCTCCTCTTTTATTTTTTGAATATGGGATATCCAGAGTGGTTTTGATTTGAGATGTTGTAAATAAATATAATTATCATTTGATACACTGTATGTATTTCTCTGCCATCAAGAACAGGAATCCAAATTATGTCAAGTTCTATTGATTATATTATTATATTGGTCATAAATATCTAGAGAATAGCTTGAAAAAAGATCCACATGATTAGTAGTTCTGGTGTCTCATAGAATGTAAGCCCATTTTTGCCCTTTAAAAGGAATACTAATTATAGAAAAAATGGCTAATTAAGTTATTTAACAGTATTTATATTATTGTTAATTGATCAGCAGTGTTAATCCTTAGCCTGCCATTACAAATGAACACACAGACACTGGATGGATTTTGACAAGCCTTGGCCTGAATTGTGAAATCCTAGCCCATCTAAGCTAGCTCATAATTCTATTACCAAAATATGACCCCATATATGAAAACTGCAAATTAATTAATTTATGTAGTTATTAGTAAGTATGAACTGTAATATTAGGCCGGCAGAGTAGCCAGCGGAGTAGCTGGCGGCTTGGCAGAGGAGCAAGCGGCCTGGTCTGAGTGCCTTAACCGGTTGCCTAACTTATCCTGGACAAAGAGCCCCAGGACCAAAGGTGGCCTACACCACCTATAACCTAAACTCTGTTAATTAATATAAGTTGTTATATTAGGCCAATAGAATTACCGGCAGCTTGGCGTGAGATTCGCCTGGGACTCAGACTCAAGGGGAGTCTGGGAACCCAACAGCCCGGGACTGCTTGGACTGAGGGCCTATAAGCTGCAGCAATCTTTTCCCCAATAATTAAACACACGAAGACCTTTTAATATTTTAATGCTTAGCCCTTAGCTGGGCAGACTCTCAATTAGCTACTCTACGTTAACCTCAAACCAACATATGCCTTTGAGTACCTTCCAGACTTCTCCAGACATCTGTCTCCTTCTGTATCTCTCGGCAGAAAAAAAGAGACAGTCTGTGTGTGTGCTGAGTTCCTGTGCTGATTTGAGGAAGTCCCGCCTTCCTATACTCTTTCTGCCCAGCTAATTGGCCATAAGTGACTTTTACTAACCAATCAAGAGAATGCCTCAGAAGGGGCGGTAACCAGATCTCAGCATTGAATTCAATGTATCAGAAACAACATTAGACCTTCCCTCAACACATATATACTTACATCCCTTTGGACTGCTATTCTCCATGCTATGCCAATATGCTAGGCCACATGGAATGATCTTCTATATTCTAATCCATGATGTCTGTCCTTCTTCTTGCTCCTGGCTGGAATGAACTAATCCTATGTGTAAAATTCAGGGTTTCCCTGCTAATCTAAGGAAGTCCCACCTTCCTATACTCTTTCTTCACAGTTAATTGGCCATTAGCTACCTTTATTAATGAATCAAGAGAATGCCTCAGAAGGGTGGTAACCATATCTCAGCATTGAAATCAACCTATCAGAAGCAATTATATTAGACCTTCCCTCAACAACTAATGTTATGATGTCCAATGCAAATGGGAAGTGATTCAAAAATCAAGGAGAAATTAAATGCAGTCCCTTCTTCAGATTAATGAATGGATTCATTACAGTGCCAAGGTTCAGTCACAAACCTAGATTCATTAGTGAAAATAACAGGAGCGGGATCCACTCAATCTGTAAGTTCAAGCAAAGGAGGATTAGGAACATAAGACCAATACACATGCACAAAGGCACTCACCACAGATGCACAGGTCAAAACAGACAGCATCACCAGAAAGAGATTCCCAGGTGATATAGGGCTATAGAGTATCTTCTCATTGGGGAATAGGACCTTTACTTGGTTTTAGATGGGCAGAGTTGATTTCTAATGATAAGGATGATATCTCCTTTTGCAGTTTTGTCCAGATGAGTATCTGGACCATGAATCCCTCCTATACTACTGCATGAGTCATCAATAAAATAAGTATCTACTTGTAGAATGGGAGAAGATTGTACAATTTTTATAGTCACAAAATCAGTTCATATAAGACAATCTCATAGCTTAGCAGCTGGATAATGCTTTCCCATTTTTCTATAATAATCTGCAAATGAAATTTGAAAATTCACAGAGTTCTGTAACTGTATTAAAAAGTGATTGTTGGTTAAGAGTAATATATGACAGAAAGGATGACATCCTTGCTGTTGACATAAGGCTCTTACCTGATTTACTTAATTGAGCAAGAAGAGTAAAGTAAGCAGTTAGAATTTTATGGCCCTTATTGTGTAAATAAATCCATTCCAACAGTTTATTTTGTGCTATAATACCTGTAGGAGACCATGTTGTGGGGGAAGATTAAGTTTAAAGGCAGTGAAGGATCCTCACAATACACATTTCCTGTTTTAGTCTGGATTCGAATAATGGTAGTTCTTCTCTTGCGCCTTAAGATAATATCCGGGGACTGTCCAGTGTCATCTCTCCTTCTAGATATTTAAGTAGATTTGTTTGTGCATAACTGAGCACTAAACATTTTTATTTTGCTGAAATTGTACTGGAAATACCAAAGGTACCTCGTGAGGCCAGGGAGGAATTGATAAACAAATTCCTTTTCCTTTCTGTACCCTAGCTTGCCTTTCATAGGCTTTCCTAAATCATCAGCAAGTGGAGAGAATTCAAGATTGGATTAATTATCAAATTCCTCATCTCATGCTTCATGTCATGCATTTCAGGCAATGGAGGATATGTTTCGAAAGGAGGCTCCAGAAAAAGAGTTGAAGAGTATTCATTACTGGCACTGTTTTTACTTTTGATTTTGCCTGAGTGGGGAAAATCAATTTTTTGCCTCTTTTACCAATTATAGGGTTTGACCATCCAGTTTATATTCATTCAAGGATCTATCCATCTTTTCCTCATGATTAATATCCTTCTTATGTTCCTTAAGTATTTTGATAACAGTCCAAATTAATTCCTAAGGAACTAAAAATTGAATGGGAATCCTTTCCCGTTGTTTATATACCTTTTCAATATTCTTTTGGACTCTGTCTCATACTTCTTCATCTAAAGTTTTTTCTTCTGGAAGCATGGGATTATAATCATAAGCAATTTACAAGTAATCTAATAGTTGTGATTTTTAATACTTGCTCTCCTCCTTTCTTCATACAATGATAGACTAGCTTGGCAAAAGGCAAAGCCTTCCTCAGCTTCTGTCCCATGATTCTCACTCTCCTCCTTCTGTGCAAGTTCTCACTGTGTTATCTCAGCTAACTTCAGGTCCCCATTGCAGCACCACTGTCACCACCCTAGATTTGGTGGGACTTGGAAGAAAGGAGCGGATAAATTAGGCAGACTAAGGTCTCACGCAATAGCCAACTTTATCCATAGCTTGAGATAATTTATATTCTAAGGTTTTACAGGAGTCTAATGAATAAATTGTACAATCACAATGGCAAGCTACATGTGGCAGGCAAGCCACACAGCCATGGCAAAAATATCTTTTTCCACAGATTCATATAAACAAATAACAATAGCTAGTTGTAATAAATAATCGGAAGTAAACTCACTTCTTTCTACTACACCTGGGGGTGATGCGAAAGTATAATCCAAGAACAATTCTGTATTTTTGAAGAAACTGAAGTCACAAGACTCTTGGTTTCTTGCACTTTTCTCACAAGTGCTTGGAAATTTCCTCACGTTCTGAGAAACATGTATACATTTCCCTGGAGTATCAGTGTACACTAGCATGATGATGGCTAACAATACTGTGTACTTAGCCTATGTTGGAAGGCAGCAGATCTGTCTCTTCATTAAAAAGAAAAGGAAGAAAGTAGCAACTATGTGACATGGCATATGATAATTAGTTCTTTACAGAGGTTCATAAAGGGTATGTGTGGCACACCCCACATTTAAATGTTAAATATGTGCAATTTGATTGCCAAATATATCTCAACAAAAATACATAATATAAAAATCAAAATATAATTGCAGTATTATTATTCACATGCAAACATGTTTTCTTTATTTGGTATTTAATATTTTTCTGCTGTGTTGTAAAGGGAAGATTTGAACGCAAGGCTTCAATCAAATAGTTGTGTCCGTTGCTTTAAAGTTTCTATTGTATTTTGTCATAAATATGTTTGAATCATTCTTTTGTTTACACCAATTTAACTCCATCATACCTGTTTTAGTAACTAGTTCCTTTGTGATTATATCAAAATTTCTCTTATATCAATATTTTTTCTATCAGATGTCCTTGAATGATAGAGATAACATGTAAGTTAGTTTATTAAATTTCATATACCAAACACATGCAACTTTTGGGTATCAAATGTACCTCAATAAATAATGTGTCTAAATAAGTAAGTAAAATTTTAAAGGTTCAGAATGGAACAACAAGGGACTAGAGAAATGGCTTGGCAGTCCAAAGTGCTTGTTGCTCATACAAAGGACCCAAATCAGTTCTCAGCACCCACATTAGGTGGCTCACAACCACCTATAACTCAAACTTTAGGGAGTTGGCTAGCTAAGTTTCAAGTCCTTTTGGAACCTAAATGAGGTAGGCAAGCAATAAGAGACGTGGAGTCTTTCATATTATACCCCGCAGACCTAATTCTTGTCAATATATCAGAGATGCTCTCTCTAAGTCTCAATTGGGAGGGTGTCTATCCTTTCATTTTGTCCATTCCTATGCAGTTAAGGTGGATGGTCTGGATTCCTGGATCCATCACACTTAGGTCAGGAAGTGACACTTTATATAATCTTCATCTGAAGAGAATCCAGCAAGGGCTTCTCCACAAGAAGATTCATATTCTTTTGGGCAACTGTAGATCTTCAGACTGGTTGGTAAAAAATAGGCATCTAATTCTTAGATGAATAGTATTCTTTTGCTCTGCTCACAATCCTCCCTGACTGGATTGTTACTATGTGGCAATTATCATTCCACACTGGACTGTATTAGTCTCACTGGAATGACTTTTAACAGTCCTATCTTCACTTAGTTAGTTTCCATGTACCTATAAATCCTGCAGATAGAATCTTAGACAAGAATTTTACTACAACCCTTCTGTATTAATCCAGAAACCTCTCTCATTGGTACGAATTCATTTCCTCTCCCCCATTTCATTGTCAGTCCCCTAAATTCTACCCTCTCTCAGCATAAAGTAGACAGTGCAGTCATCACTTAATTTGCCAACAGTTAATGTGAATCCCTGAGAGGGGATGCTAAAAGGAGTGTGGAGTAGTACAGGGAGAGAGAAGGGATCTCCCCAGGTGGTGGTATTTTGATCCTGGATGACACTACAATGGAAGACAGGGAGGAGCATGAGAAACAATATCTAAACAGAATTAACAAGTGAAAGGGGAGGACCTAGAGGCTCTATAAAATATCCAAGCTAGTAGAGCAGACTTCTAAAATTAGGTTTCTCTCATTCCAATTGTATAATTATTTTGCTTTACCTTTCTCTATGACCTGGTCTTGTCTTTCTTGTTCATTAAATTCTTTGTTCATGCCAGACAATGTACTTGTTAATGCCCTAGACAACTCCTGTTATCCTCATTACAGGAAGGCAAAAGAGAAGTAGGGGGAGAGGGTGAAAAAGGAAAAGAATGCAAAGGAAAGAATTTCAAGATGTAAAAATGGAGGAAACTGCACTTTAGTTACATTAGACACATCTAACACATTATACACTTGATTATATGCAAAACCTTGTTCTGCCATGCATATGAATTTTGGTGAGCACCATGAATGTGTTACCAGAACGACAATGGTCAGTAAAGAGTGGATAAAGATAATAAAAATTACAACAGCACCAGAGGAGTATCATAATATTAAAGACAGCAAACAATTTTCCCAGTGTTAATAAGACTATATTGACAAGTGTGTCTAATTTTTAGTACATGTTATCCATTTCAAAAAACTGGTTAAAATTTAAGATTAAAACTCCTATGAAGCAGATAGGAGGGTGAGGGGGAAGAGATAGGACAGTGGGACTGCGAGGGGGAAAAGGGAGGGGACTATGCTTGAGATGTAACTTGAAGAAATAAACAAATGTAAAAAAGAAAAAAACCTATGAAGAAAAGAAGACATTTGTTGTACTCAGTGACATGAGGGCTTCTCAAAATACAGACTCTTGGATACCACTGAGATTCAGTGAGTCACAACCTCTGAAGATGTGGCTCAGGGCTGAGCACCAACACACTCTAGTTGATTAGATCCAATGCATTAGAGGTTTGTCTTTGATCTGATAAAGTAGGAGTCATCCAGATTACTGGATACTGGAGATGAGAAATGACACCATGCGCACAATAGCCAGGGCAGGAGCTTGGGTCAACCTCACTCACCTGTAGATAGAAACCTGACATTATTGGGCTGGCCCACCTCCTGAAGCCAACAGAAAGCTTTCTTGAACTTGATTGCACAGAGTCAGTTGTTTGTAGATAATGTCTCTTATAACAAAGCATATGCCCATATTCTGCCCAAGGATTCCCTGCACTTGAGGTAATTTCCAGACTCTTGATCTATATTTGATACCAGAAACCCAGAATTATCAGAACTCATGAATGTTTTGTGATGTCATTCGAGTAAAACCTTCTTGATGCATAATATATAGTTAATCTTGGTTATTTCATTCCAAGTTTACTTGTTTGTACTTATGCATGTTTTCAATTAAATTTGTGCAAAATATAGTAGCCAGTTCTAAGTGACTACAGGCAAGCATGTGAAAGAGTTTTAGAAAGTAAGGAAATAGATATGCAAACCTTGCAATAAAAGGATATTACATTTAAATGAAAATTCACAGGCCATTTTCAAGATGTTGATTGTTACCTGGTTTTGTGTGTGAGCATATCTGTTTAGAGGAGGCTGTTTTAACCAGGCCTATATATTTTATATTATGAAATTTCAAGTTTCCTTTTTATTTCCTTTTAAAAGCATTTATGGGAAACAATATCAATTTCCAGTGCACTTTGTGGCAGAGAAATAGGGACACAGAAGAACTATAGCATGCATAAGCCTAAAATTCATGATTCATATAAAGCAATTAAGTTTCAAGAAAAGAGTCCTCAGAGTTAAAGTAGCCAGATACCACTGAGAAATCACATTACTGATACAATGTTCTGGGAAGGTAGAAAGGATCGTTAGTGCACTGACACTTTTTCCAGTAGACACAAGGAGCAAGTGAAGTTTGTTAATTTTACTTAATTTAAACAGCCTTGTGATAATGGCACTAGACAGTTACCTTTGTGATATACACCTGCCAAGGAAGACTTGCCCTGATGTTGAAAGTGTTTCCAACCTGTACACATGGTATAGCTTGAACTCTTATGGTCTAGATTCAGGAATTAAGAAGAAAAGCACCATGGGAAAAGGCATTGGTGTTATACTGGTTCATTATCACCATGTTTGGCTCCCTTGGCTTGAGTAGTCCATCCCCAGATTGATTATTGGATTTTATCTAAACATCTAAACATCCAGTCACCACTGTTTCAGTAAGAGCAGTACCCCATGGCACAAAGTAGGGACTTAAATTGAGATGGGAGAGTTATAATAGTAAAAATTTAAAAATCCTTACCTCTTGGGTAAGGATTCTTTTGGGAATCTGTTCCCTGTTGTTGGCTATAAAACTATAGGTTGACTTTTTCTTAAGGAACAAATACATAAACACTTTGTAATTTTCATTGTTTCTCTTGAGAAGTTAGCTTTCATAAAAACTGGCTTCCCCTTATAAGTAAGAAATATTTCTCTGTCATTGTTTTCAAGATTTGTTTTGTCTTTCAGAATTTTGAACACAATGGTCTTTTGGAAATGTACATTTTAATTAATTCAATGAGAATATGATACATTGTTTCTTGATCACTTCCCTGACTTCCCTTAAATACACCCCATTTCATACACACCCAAATTTATGCCTTCATTAAAAACAATCCAGTCCAATTAGAGCTATCTATATACTCTTGGGTGTACAGCCATCCAATGGGTTGCTTTCCACCTACCAGGGGTACCCAATTAAAAAATGTACTCTTTCTTTCTGAGAAATTATTAGTTAGTAATAGTTCCTCAGTTAGGGATCCCATCAATGATGGGACTTTTGTCTGGCTTAGCTTGTAGAAATTTTATGCATGCTGTCACAAATTGTTGTGAGTTTATATGTGCAACTTCCTTATTGTGTTCCCAAAACAGTTTTCTTGTACTTATCCACCACCTTTGGTTTTTTTATAAACTTTATGTTGCTGCAGTGATCATTGAGCCTTAGGAGAACTGTATTATAGATGTCCAGTTAGGACTTAGCATCTTTTGTTCTCTTCACCTTGACCAGTTGTGGGTTTCCGTGTCAGTCACAAGCTAGTGCAAAAGGAAGCTTCTCTAATGATGGCTGAGAAGTGCACTAATCTGTGGGTATAACAATAAGCTACTAGGAGTTGGTTTAATAGTATATCCCTTTAGCAGAGTGACAATACTAGACTGTCCTCTAAGGCCTATGACCTCTTAAGCCAGAGATTATTGGCTCTGATAATGGTACTCGGTATGAGATCCATATTGTGGAGTGGGCTTTAAATTTAATCATAAAGTTGTTAGTTACGCCCATGATGTTTCTTCCACTATTGAACTAGTGGGGATATCTTGCCTTTGGTCACTTAATGGATAATTGCTGCTCCTGGCTGGAATGAATTAATCCTCTGTCTAAAGTGCAGGCTTCCTGCTCTAATCCCAGGAAGTCCCACCTTTTCTGTCTTTGCCCATTCTCAGGCCTCGGCATTTTATTTAACCAATCAGAGTCAATATAAGTAACAGACAGCAAAGAGGACCAATTAATTAACATTTAGAATGCTTAACACTACCCCAGATAATAGAAAATCTTATTTAGGGGAAGAGACTACAAGCTGTTAAATGGTCTTGTTAAATGGATTTTGGAGGTTAGACCTAGGGACTTCTCTCTTTTTCTTTTATGTACCCCTCTTTCCTATGTAGGAGTGAACACACTTGAGAAAAAAACGGGACATAGACATAATATAGGAAAGATCAAGAAAAAAGGACAGATTATTGAATAAGCCCTTATACCTTTGTATAATGATACAAAATTAATATTATATTTGGCTAAATTGGTGTTGAGCTGTGTATATTAATGCAAAATTAAGATTGTATTGGACTACATCGGTATTGATCTTTGTATATTGATACAAAATTAAGATTATATTTGGCCACATTGGTATTGATCTTTGTATATTGATACAAAATTAAGGGTAACGCTTTTTAAAGGTATTGTACCTAGTAATGCTTAAAAATGCAATGTGAAGTTTTGGCCTTTTGCTACCAACTGTCATAAACTGTTTAGGATAATTAAGAAATGCAAACTAATAGTCAGGCAAGCTTGCCATTTTGTTAGGTACTAAGACAGTCTATCACAGTTGTTTTCTAAGCTACTCAGAAATGAAGTTGCTAAGAGACAAGCAACATTTGCTTATCTAAATATAAGAGATAGATTGGGCATCTTCAAAAACCTCAAGAGATCTGCAGAACATGGCATTCAAAGATGTTTTCTTAACTTAAGATTTTTTTGATATCAAGACATGTCAGCTTCTGACAGCACCCCTATTCTACTCCAAGTAGAAGATGAGCATTGAAGAATCTCCAGTGGGAGAAGGCTGAATTAGTGGCAAGCCTATCTCTTGGCAGAAAAACCCCTTGCTTCAAATGTAGACAGAATGCTGTCCAAAAAGGACAAAACTTGGAAGCAAGTAAGTCGACAGCCTAGCTCTGCCAAGACAGGGTAGGGAAGTCCTTTATAATTCTTGCTCTACAATCAATGTCTTTCAGAGAAACGGGGCCAAGCAGCTGAAGATTGATGCTGTAATGCATGGAGAGAAAATGGGAACTGTCCAGGCAGCCACTGGTATGTTATTTCTTAGTTTTGGAAGCTGCAGGCCCTACACTTCCTATATAATCAGAAATATTTATCCCTCTCAGATCTCTGAGGTAGTTGAAGAATAGATAGCTAGAGTCTCATAGTTAAATTATGAGTTGTTTAGGAATCAAGAGTGTGTTCTGGATCTAAGAAGATGTTTTTAAAATTGTGATGCAATTTAGTATGAAAGCTGAGTTAGATATAGAACTTTAAACTCATGGAGATGGTTAGATAGTAGAATGTTAAAGTCAGGTGCCAAATACATATGACTAGACACTGGGAATGTATGCTAAGCCATATAACTCTCATAATTGTGGCCTATTTATTTCTGTTGTTTTGTATTGTATTTATTGTTATAAGAGAAAGAACCATTTGTTGGACTGAAAGGGGAGCTGTTGTGGGGAAAAGATATACCTTAAACTAAAAAAAAAAAAAGGGAAGAGGATGGGGGGTTGAGGGGGAAGAGGGTGGGAGGGTGGGACTGGAGGGGGGAGTAGGGAGGGGATTGTGATTAAGATGTAACTTGAAGGAATAAAAAATAAATTATTAAAAAAAAGAAATTATGAAATCTCAAGATAAATGGATGGAACTGGAAACAATCTTTCTGAGAAGTTAACCCAGACCTGGAAAAACAAGCATCTAAAGCTTTCTCTTATTTGTGTATATTAGCTTTAAATCTTTAAGTAGATGTGTTTCATTTGGAACTCCCAGAGATCAGAAGAATAGTAAGAAGCTATTGAAGAGAGGGTATATTCAAGAAAGGGAAGGAACACAGTGGTATAAAGGGGATAGGAGAATAATGACCACTTCAAATCTTGGTGAAGATAAGTTCAGGTTTTGTCTTCTTGTCTGCATGTCCTCACATGTCTTGAAGTTTAAAGCACTTGCAAAATCTTTGATGTTTCTAGTCATCTAAGCATTTTCCTAGCACCACCCTTCCTCTTCAGCATTCATTGGCCCCGAGGGAAACATGATATCCTCAGTACCAATGACATCTCAGTTTCTCAGTAGGTTCTTGATTATTTTATGGTAGTTGTGCTACCTAGCAATGATAAATATTACTATATCTATATCCATCTAACTATCTATATCTATCTATCTATCTGTCTGTCTGTCTGTCTGTCTGTCTATCTATCTAAATATGTATGGAGCCTATAGGCATCTCAGGAATGGCAGCATTGAATGGTCATCATCACTGGGCAGTGTTAGAAATCAAGGGTAATTCAAATTAGGGATTTAATTTAGATCCTTACATCATCATCCTTGAGCACCATTCCAATGGGAGGAAGAGAAGTATCTCGTATCACTGCAGTGTCCAGGATACCCAGGGTTTTTGTGTAGTCTCAACTGACACTGATATGTAGGAGTCATCACTATCCTATAGTGTGACTCTCACTGCCAAGTATCTGCTGATGCACAGTGGGGTGGAAGTCTTGTTAACATCTGCTGAGAGTGGGACTTCAGTGTCTGTACTTGGGCATTCTAGAAAATGTAGCTGTTGAGCCACATTTTCTCCTCCCTGTTGTGTGAATGGATTAGAATACTTAAAAGCTAGGCTAGGCTACTCCATTTTGGTATATCTAGTTAAATATATAATTTTTTTTTTATTTTTGCTTGTTGGATTTTTAACTTTGAAAGGGTCCTACAGAGACTCTTGATCATCTTTTCCCAGCCTCACAAGTAATGGTATTATTAGTGTATAACACTGTGCATGCTTTAAAAAAAGTTTTTCTCCTTCACTTTCCTTTCTCCAGCCCCTTTCACGTGCCCTTTCTCTAATCCCTTCAATGATGGTAGCTTCCTTTCCTTTTTTGTTTTGTGTGTCTATGCAAAAATATGTAAATATAACCCACTGAGTCTGGTTTTTGTTTGTTTGTTTGTTTTCGAGTCAGGGTTTCTCTGTGTACCAAGACTTGGCTGTCCTGGACTCACTCTGTAGACCAGGCTGGCCTGGAACTCACAGAGTTCCACCGGCCCCAAAGGTGTGCGCCACCATGTCCGGCATTGAGTCTGTTTTTGTTGTCTGTATGTGTATGGTTTCAGAGATTATCACCCTGAATTAGACAACAGATAAGAGACATCATCCCTGGGAGAAGTTGATTCTCCTTGTCCCAATAGTCATTTAGTTGTCTACAGTTCTTTGTTTAGTCCTGGGACCCTGTGAAAATTTCCCCTTTTCCTGTTAATATATCCATCTATATTGCCATTATTCCATCCTTGTTTAAGTAGCCATTTTTAAGAAAGACTGTTTCAAAGCAGACTTTTTGATATTCTGGATTTTATAATCGTTATGACCCCTCTTCCATGATGTTACCTGAGCCATAGATGGAGGAGCTTCAGTGTAGATGTATTCATTGGTGTTGGGATCCTTAAGATTTTTTGATCTCTTCATCATGTCGTGTTGCAGCTTTCTGTAATGGCCTCTATTTGCTTTAATAAGCGGCTGCAGGTTGCTCTTCTTCCTATTCCTCCTCTTTCTCATCTTCTTTTTTCTTCTCTCTCATCCAATACATCCCAACCACAGAGTCCCCCTCCAACTTCCTTACCCCTTGATTCATTCCTCATCGTTTCTCTTCAGAAAAGACCAGGCCTCCTAGAGATATGAACCAAACACTGCATAACAAGATACAATAAGACTAGGCATAAACCCTCATGTCAGGGCTAGGCAAAGCAATCCTGTAGGAAGAAAAGGATACTAAAAGCAGGCAAAAGAATCAGAGACAACTCCTACTTCCACTGTTTGGAGTCCTACAAACCCACCAAGATAACAACCATAAAATATTTGCAGAGGACCTAGCACAGACCCATACAGGTGTGTGATTGTCACTTTAGTCTCTGTTAGACCCTATGAGACTGGCTTAGTTGATTTTGTAGGCCATGTTCTCCTGGTGTCCTTGACCCTTCTGGCTCCTATCACTTTTTCCTCTCCATCTTTTATGGGATTCCCCAAGAATCAAGGGGAGGAATCCAATGAAAAATTTCATTTTGAGTTCTCTACTTAATATTTGGCTGTAGATCTCTACATCTGCTCCTACTAGGTGCTAGAGGAATCCTCACTGATGGCAATTGGGCTAGACACCAATCTATGAGTATAGCATAATATCATTAGCAGTCATTTTATTGAATATTTTTCTATCCTAGGTATATGGGTTATCCAGCCTCCTGTTCCTGGTCATCCAGGTAATGTCAGGCATGAGCTCTCTCTCCCGATGTGGCCCTCACATTAGACCAGACATTTGTTAGCCACTTCCACAGGTAAGAGATACTTCTCATGGAAGCTACACTTAGTTGTGGGTATAGGATAGTATTTAGAAAATAATAAGGAATTTTGTCTTACCCCACCCAGAATGGCTAAGATAAAAACAACTGAGAACAAAATGCTAGTGAGATTGTGAAGAAACAGGAGGAACCATCATGCATTGTTGGTGGGAATGCAAATAGGTGTATCCACTCTGGAAGTTAATATGGAGAATCTTCAAAAACTAGTAATAAATCTATCATATGACCCAGTTATGCCACTTCTTGTTGTATGCCCAATGTACCCACATTTTCCCCCAAAGTACTTACTCAGCAATGTTCATAGCTACCCTATTCACAATAGCCAGGAAATGAAGGCTGTCTAAATGTTCTTCGACAGATGAGTGGATAATAAAAATGTGATACACATACACAATGGACTACTATTCAGCTGTAAATAAATATAAAATTATGAAGTTTCCTGGTTAATGGATAGTCCTAGAAAATACTATATTGTGTGCAGTAACCCAGAACAAGAAAGGTAAATGTTATATGTTCTCTTTCGTCTCCAATTTGTAGCTCCAAATCTTCAGATGTAAGTCTACAACATGCAGTAACTATAGAAACCAGGAAAATAAAGATTATACTGTCTTCCTCATGCTTTAAATTTTTTTCATTTAAGAAATAATAGCATAGATTGGGGAAAGTTAGCTTTGAAATAGGGAAATATGAAGATCTAATAGCAAGTGATTCAAAGTGTATAACATAAAAACAAGGATGAGCTTCCAACAAGGGTGGGAGGAAGGAGGGATGAGGGATAACACCAAGGTTGTTTGATAAATCCTCAAGGAATTTTATTTTTGCCCACGTCATATTATTTTATCTAAAATTATACATAATGCATATGTGTATGGACACACACACACTCACACATCTTAAAAGATATTAAGTCACTTGGGCTGACAATGTTCTTTCCAAGAACCATAGACTTACAAACCCCCAGTATCAGGCATGAGAAACCTTCTTTCAAATAATTGGACATGGTATTTCAAGTGACTCTTAAAACAACATAGATTATTGATGTAGACCTTAGCCACTACTCATGTCTTGAAGGTGGGTCCCTAATGCTGAAGACTCCACAGTCTTAGCACACAAGACCAAGATGATTTGAGCTGGATCTGACCATGTATGCTTTTTTAAATGTCAGCTCAAGTTGGCATTTCTGACTTGCCAACTTATTCATCTCCATATCTGTGATGAATAAAGCAAAAAGAAAGCACAGAGGCTCACCAACTTCCTCATGTTTAAAAAAAAAAAGACATTTAAGCTGTAATAACACAGTATCTTTACTATGGAACAGACATTGTTCTGAACTCATTACAGATGTTTTGTCTTTGCTGGGAGTAGGCTTTAAAAATATAACAAAAAGGGAGAGCTGTTGGGGGGAAAATAAATACCTTAATCTAAAAAAAAAAAAAAACTTGGAATCAATATCCCTAAGGGATCTACAAAACATGATTTATAAATCTATTTTAGTATGTATGATACATATATAGATATAGATATTTGCAATCATATAAAATTTGGCATATGTCAAATTGCTGACTAAAATTACACTAGCTGGAATTATAATAGCTTAGTACAGACCAAAATCATTGAAAGTTATTTTACATATGATTGTGAATAAAATAAATATGTATAGGTATTAACAAATATATAATATTCAGCATACAAAATCTCTCAAAACTAGAGAATAGCAGAAAACAAGCAGAAAGGGCACATTAGCAAAGACTGAAGAGCTTAGCCTAGGTTACATTTAAGGCCATTGTCTATCAGACCATTAAAATATTGTCATCATTACATGGTAACACTACTTCCTGGCTGCAGAAAAGTTAAAGTACATTCATTCTGACTTTAAATTGGACCATACTTACAAACAAAGCTAATATTATTACTATCAGAATTAATGTAGGATAATAGAAACTGATGTGTTTATATGAAGGTAACAACACATACACAATAACATTCTTTATTGTGTTTATTATGTAATATACCATAAGCAATATCTATGTATAGAACTACTATTCCATATAAATCTCTAACCTTGTGAATCTACTTACTATTGTGTGAATAAAGCTTAATGGTTTGTTTATTATTAGTTTAACATAAAAAAGTAATAAGCAAACTTGGGGATTTAAAGATCTAAGCATTATTAAAGTATTTTCAATAATTAAAAAAAAAATAACAAAAAGGAAACCAAGTTTCAAGGAGGTGGAATGAATGTTCAGAGAAGGATAATTTGCCATCTTGGGTTTCCAAATTCCATGCATTTCAAAGAAGTGATTGGCTTTGAAGGGTCCCAGGGGTATATAGATTATTGCCACCATGCTGTATCAATCTTAATAATGAAGGATGGAGACTGAGTAGTAGGTATCAATTATGATTTCTTCATGCCCCTCTAAAGACCATTTTTATATGGTCTTGGGGTATATCACTCAATATCATCTTTTCTAGGTCCATCCATTTACCTGTAAACTTCATGGTTTTGTTTTTCTTTATAGCTGAATAATATTCTATTGCATATGTATATGTACCATTAGAACTTCCTTGTTTGGAAATTGTTGTGTAGATATTTCCTATAAACTGAAACACTCCTTCTGAGAGAGGAATGGTGCTCAGAAGCCCAGGGCTCTCAGGAAACTCACAAGGATCAAGAAACTCAGAAAACTACAAGATGCACAGGTCAGAAGGTCATACTAGCAGCAAATAAATTGCTGAAAGAGAAGAGACTGCCTCTGCAGTACTGCCTGAGATTTGATTAGTGAGCCATCCCAGTGAAACTTCTGTGAAGTATTGGCCATGCCAGGGTGAGGTTCTGGTGTTGTGAAGCATCAATAATGTGGGAGCATGTTTGGTATTGTGAAGCATTAATCATGCAGGGGTGGGGTCCTACTATTATGGGAAATGCAGGAATGGAATCCATGTATTTTGAGGCATCAGTCATGTGGGTTGGGTTCTCGTATTGTGAGGAGGCACCAACCATGCTGGGGGTGGGGATGAGCTTTTGGTGATGTAGCTGACTTTGAGTTACCATGCTTCTGTACATAATCCCAATAAGTCCATTGATTCACCAAGCTAGACTAGAGTGAGATCATGTCTTACCTAGGGTTTTGATGGACTATTCGGGATAGAGAACAGGATACTGAAGTTTTCCTTCCAGGAAATAGTTTATTGTCCTGGAATCTAGGCTTCTAGCAGATTTACATCACAAGGCTACAGTCCTGAACATTATAGTAGTAAGGCTTTCATACATGGTTGGCTTGCTTAAAGTGGAGAGTGGTAGACTGTCAGAGCTCTTGACCAACCTCTGAAAAATAAAGGTTTTGTTATATATTTCTAATTGGTGAGTGTCTTACAGATTTGGAAAAATATCTGTAAGTACACTAAAAACAGTACCTAAGGAGTTTGAATGAAGGCACCTGTATGAATGGGAAAGGGTACTTCTAGAATCATAAAGTTTCTGTGTGAAAATCCAAAAATAAGGTATGGGTTACCTTCTATATAAGTTTCTGGTATGGGATGTTCCTGAGATCCCACATCATATAGGGTGTTGCCAATGGTGTTGATTGCATGCTATAACTAGGTGGTAAGTTCCTACTGCTGCAGACATTACACTTTGCTTGTAGGACATAGAGAAGTCAGGCTGAGACTAAGATGGAAACTCCTTTCTTGCTGGCTTTTGTGGTGTGGGAAAGCATTGTGCTATCTGCTGCAATATATTTACTGACAGTCCTGTTTGCATATAGGTCCCATATTCTTCAATACTAATGTGGCAGGTACATTTGTGGAATAGCACTTGCTTGTGCAACCAATTGCTTTCTGATTGGATGCCTGCTCCAGAGGAAAGAACTCATTATTGGTACTTTAAGATAAAAACTCATTGCTGGAGGGGTCATTGGCCCCAATGGGGAAGCAACTGCAAATGTTTTTTTTTTTTTTAGATGGATCTGATGTACCTATCAAATTGACTTAGAAATACTTAGGTTTCTGTTCAATAATTACTGCCATTGTAAACCTCAGTCAGATATGAAGGGGAAAAATTATCCAAGTATATGTGGTTACTGCAGAGATTTCCATAACTGGTAAAGCTCCTGAAAATAAGTAACTGTTACCGTGGTATAGTAGTAACCCAGTGCTAATCTAGGACAATAATTTGACATCTATTATAACCTTCCAAGACTCAGCGAACACAGGGAAAGAGAAGAGAAAACGTGTAAGAGCTAGAGGAATAAGTGTTTCAAATTAAGGTATTCCTTCCTACAGGTTCAGAATACTCAGGAAGCTAATGAAACTTATGGGATTGGGTAAGCTCAAGAAATTACAAGCATCACAAAGTTCTTCCAATAGTTGCTGCAGGAGAGTAGAGTGTACAGTTGAACTGTCTGAAAATTGAGCAGAGAGCTTCAACAACGGATCTTTTCTGAGTTGTCAGTCTTTACTGGTGCTCTTTATGGTAATGAAGCTGCCCTTGAGTCACTGATTCACCTCCCACCTATGCTCCTGTAAGTAACCCCTCTAAGCATATTCGTTCACCAAGCTAGACTTGGGCAGAATAATTTCTGTGGTTCAGTGACTGGTGATATGTCTCTGATTAACACACATTCATTCATATCTCCTCAGAAAAGGTCAAACAGAAGCAGCCCTTTGTACATGTGTCACTTACCAAAGTGACACAAAGCTGTGAGAATTGAGTAATTTCCTTCTGGGAATAAAGAAGTAGGAAAATTCTGGATTTTTCTTGATGGACCTTTACCTACAATTGATTTTAATTTGTATTTTTTTCATGACATAAACGGTAGCGGTTATGAGTGCTATTGATTCATCAAACCTGAGAGCTTTCTTGGTGACCTGTGATCCCAGCCCAAGTCTGTGTTCCATGCTATCCCAGGTGATTCTTCTAACATATCATCTCTAGTTTGGTAGTGGCATCAGTATACTGTATTCCTGGAGGGGCTCCTTGTGGAATGGCCTCTGACTTGGCCACCATGAGGTGCCGCTTCAGGAACAGCCACTGAAGTGACAGCAATCCCAGCAATCCCTGAGCATAAAAACACACCAACTCCTGAACAGGGAATCCCACGAATCCCTGAGCTCTTCCAAGCTCAGGACTTGAAATCCCATCAGTCTTCACCCTGGAAATCTACACTCTGGAAATCTCTTATCTCCCCACACCCAAGAAACCCTATATAAAACCTGCCTCTGCTCAGTTCTCTGTTCTTTGTCACCTGAGCAGAGGCAGTCACCCTGCTGGGTTTTTCCCTCCCAATAAATCTCTTGTGTGAGGTTTGTTGTGCGTTGTAACTTTATGGTTTTCCTTTGTTCCCAAATGCCAGACCATCTTTCCCTTCAAAGCTATAACACTTGCATAAATCCCTAAACGAATCTCTCAACTGTGTTTATGTTACATACATCAGCTAGAGCAATACCACTGATTGCATTAAAGGATCATTTTGTTCCACAATGGCTTCTTGAGCCATCACTATTTTTCCTAGCAGATAACTCATTTCAATTGAAAGATGAAATATCAAAACTCTTTATTAATCTGGGAATAAAAAAACCCTCAAACAAATCACCACAAATTTCACAAAAGAAGACAGACTACTGATACTGTCACAAAGATAATGCCTTAAATCACCCGGCAAAGCCTGACTGTGGCCTACAATAGAGAGATGGTGTAATATGTTTTAGCATTAAATGAATTTATTGTACCATAGATCTGTATATTTTTGTTAAAAATGAATTACTTTCTCATTATTATAACAACATGGATGGTGCTTACATTACCAAATCACATTTAGGAAAAATCATGACTATTTAAACAAATCCACTTCTGAGGCTGAAAAGAAGGCTCAGTGACTAATGCACTTTGTAGTGGGAATTTTGGCTTCTTTAAAAACACAGAAATGTTATGTGACACTGTGTTTTTATTTTAATCCCAGGTGTGGGATATGGGGTTGCTTCAGACTGACCATAGCAGTAACTATGATTTATCTTGTGCTCTGGCAGGGGCATGATTTTGCCAGCTGAAGATAGTTTATGTTTGGAATTCTGGGACCTCTTCAGAAGGTAGAAATGCTAGAGCTCCAAGCGGGCCTGGGGTGGCTGCTGCTGCTTCCCCTTCTGCTGCTGCCCCTGCTGTTGCTGATTGCTGTTTACTGCTGATGCTGGTGGTGGTTGCTGATTGCTCCTGCTGATCCTGCTGTTGCTGTTTGCTGGAGGGCTGGCTGCTGGCTGGAGATATCCTGACAATCAAGATCAAACTCACCCCAAGGAACTAGATCCCCCTAATCAGCAGGAAGTAGACTAACAACACTGATGCTCCCTTTCCCCTCTATCCTTCTTTCTCTCCTAGTGTTGGGGGGTTGGAAGGGATGGGAGTGGAGTAGAGAAGTAGGAAAAAGAACTCAATAAAGCAGCCAAAATCAGGCTACAGGACTTGCTCTTCAAACCTAGACTGATTAGAGTTAAGATCCCTAGCACTCTCATAAAAAGCACCATGGTGCTTGCCTGTAATCCCAGGGCAGGGAGTTAGAGAGAAGAGACTACCTGAGTCTTACTACCACATAGTCTAAGCCAACTCAGTGAGCTCTAATTTCAAAAAATGTGGTGGATTGCAAAATAGAAAGACACCTGATATTAATTTCTGGCATCCACATGCATGTGTGCTCATGTGTGTTTATGAGAATATCTGTGCATTTGTATACACACACACACACACACACACACACACACACACACACACTTGTATAATGAAACCCTGATGTTAATAAGCTGGAAATAAAATTACTGTTTGATCTCTGGAAGTGTTTTCAAGTCATCAGGCCACATATGGAAGCAGCAGCTGCTGTTTATCTACCCATTCCACATCAGCCCCAGGAGTCCACATGTATCTGTCACATATGTGTCTTCTGTGTTTTCCAGGCACTTTCACCAAATAAGCCCAGACCAAAGCTAGTGTCTCTCTGGGCCTGAAAACTTTTCTGACGGCTGTGCTGGCTTCTCTGGGGACTGTACTCTTCTCAGATACCAATTCCAGAAGGATTTCTGGGCTATTAAAATTAATTAATATAATTTTATAATTAACTTTCATAATATTAAGCTCTTAATTATCCTGTAAGCAGCAATTACAGAGCTCAAGTTCCTTTGCCACCACACCATTGCTTCTGTGTAGAAATTAGCATTCTGACATGGTGTCTTGCTGCTCTGTGAAGAAACCAGAGCGCATGGGGTGAAGAAGAGCTGCTCCCATTACAGAAGTGGGTGAGTGTAACATTCCCTGAACACTCAGCTCTATGACTGCTGCTTTGATGACTTGTGAAGATTGTTCAATTCTGTCCAAGCCACCATTCCATTCTCATGCCTCCCAAATCTGTAGTTTTGACCCACTCCTATGATTGATTGTAGAATTTGAAGTTGTAGCTAAAAATTTGAGACTGCTTTCATGTTTCAGAACTGTGGTTTGTTTGGATAAGACTGTTTAGGGGAAAGTACAAGCAGCTGAGTTAAGGAAGTCCCCTCGTTCCAATACTCTACCAGGATAAGGCAAATATGCCTTATTTTAAACATATTGTAAAGCTAAGTTCCCAAACTGGGGCCATTGTGGTTTCTATTTTCAAATGTGAGACATATGGAGGAAGCCTTTAACTGTACAGTCTCAGGAATGAATTATCTTTGAAACAGAATTAGAACCCTTAAGTCCAAAATTCTATCAACTATGTGGTTTACTTCCAGGATAAGGAAAACGTTTAGACAAAAAAGATTTTTCATACTCAAAATTATTTGCTCCTTTCCATAATCAAAGTTTAATCCTAAATCTCATTGAAGTTTTCAGATTAAAAGTATTTCTGAATTTCTTTTGGCTTTTATCAGACATGAAAGGCATAAATATATACTTTTCTCTTCTAATCTAAAGCTTAAAATTTTGAGCTATCACCTTTACAATAGTATAGTTTTGAACACACATTGGATACTAATAGAAATACACTGTCTGCATTTCCATCTTTTTTTTAAATACTTTATTTTTTTTTCTTCAAGTTACATCTCAGTCACAAACCCTTCCCTATTCCCCCTTCCACCCTCTTCCCCCCAGCAGTTTCCCCTTTCAGTCCAACAGATGGTTCCTTCTCTTATAACAGTAAATACTATACAAAACAACAGATATAAATATGCCACATTTATGAGAGTTAAATGGCCCAGTATACCTTCCCAATGTCCAGTTTACACATATTTGGCCCCTGACTTTAACATTCTACTATCTAACCATCTCCATGAGTTTAAAGGTCTATATCTGACTCAACATTCATACTAACTTGCAACACAATTTTAAGAGTATCTTCTTAGATCTATAACACCCTCTTGATTCCTAAACAACTCAAAATTTAACTATGAGACTCTAGCTGTCTATTCTTCAACCACCTCAGAGACCTGAGAGGGATAAATATATCTGCTTATATAGGAAGTGCAGGGCCTGCAGCTTCCAAAACTAAGAAATGACATACCAGTGACTGCCTGGACAGTTCCCATTTTCTCTCCATGCATTCCTGCATCAGTCTTCAGCCTTTGGGTCCTGTTTCTCTGACAGACATTTGTTGTAGAGCAGGGATTATGAAGGACTTACCTACCCTGTCTTGGCAGAATTAGGCTGTCGACTTCCCTGCTACCAAGTTTTGTCCTTTTTGGACAGCAGTCTGTCTGCAGTTGGAGCAAGGGGTTTTTTCATGCCAAGAGATAGGCTTGCCACTAATTCAACCATCTCACACTGGAGATTCTTCGATGCTTATCTTCTACTTGGAGTAGAATAGGGGGTGCTGTCAGGAGCTGATATGTCTCGATATCAAAAAAAAAGAAAATCTTAATTTAAGATAACATCTTTGAATGCCATATTCTGCAGATCTCTTGGGGTTTTTGAAGATGCCCTATCCATCTCTTGTATTTAGATAAGCAAATGTTGCTTGTCTCTTAACAACTTGATTACTGAGTAGTTTAGAGAATATCTGTGATAGACTGTCATAGTAGCTAACAAAGTGACATGTTTGCATGACTAGGTCATCTAAACATCTGAGAACAGAAGGACTGAACATAAAAGGATTGTACTAACATTTTTAACCATTTTTTCCATTTTGGTTCGGGCCCCAAACAGGTTTACTACGACCCAAATCAGCAGGAAGTCACTTTAAGAGAGCGAAGTCCCATGCCCAGAGGGTGGGGAGGGTGTTTCTCTGCCCTTCTTTTTGGTTATTTGAAGGATAACTGAAAACTCTGATATTTAGGGGAAGAGATTACAGGCTGATAAATGGTCCTGTTTAATGGGTTTTGGAGGTTAGCCCCAGGGACTTCCTACTTTTCCTTTTCTGTATCCTTCGTCCTCTCCTATGTAGGAGTGCATAGACTTGAGAAAAATGAGACATAGACATAGCACAGGAAGGTCCAAGAAGAAGGGGCAGATTATTGAATATGCCCTTATACCTTTGTATATTGATACAAAATTAGTAGTATATTTGGCTAAAGTGGTATTGACCATTGTTTATTGTGCAAAAATAAGATTGTATTGGATTACATCGGTATTGATCTTTGTATATTGATACAAAATTAAGATTATAGTTGGCCACAATGGTATTGACCCTTGTATATGGACGTAATATTAAGATTGTATTGGGCTACATAGGCATTGATCTTTGTATATTGATACATAATTAAGAGTATATTTAACCACAATTGAATAGATCTTTGTATATTGATACAAAATTAAAGGTAACGCTTCCTAATGGCATCATACCTAGAGATACTTAAAAATAAAATGTGAAGCTCTGGCCTCTTGATACCAACCGTCTAAAATTGTCTAGGATAGTTAAGTAAAACAAACTCCTAGTCATGCATATCCATCTTGCTAAACTCAAATTCAGCTTCACTTGTTGTTTGATGGGTCTATATAATATGTTGCTGAAAGTTAGAGTTTCTCTTATGTGTCAAGAACTATGAGAGGTCCAAGATTTCCCCATTTGTGCAAACTCACATGCTAGCTTTAACTGTCTTGACATAAACTGGCAGAACCCCAAGGATTCCCAAGTCAGAGACACTTCATCTGTCACACACAGGGAGAGCAGCATCCAGAGTCCTGGCATCTCTGTGACCTTCTTCTGAGCCTTGGTCCTCCAGAGCAGCACAACGAGAGCCAAGTGATACCAGTGTATGAGTGAGTGAGAGAGAGATAGAGAGAGCCTCACAGACCTGATCTTATAAATGCTGCCTATTTTTCATGCTTTACAGACTGATTGCCATCTTACATGACAATTCTATATCAATAGCCTTGAAAAGAGTCCAGTGAAGGATAGCAGTGGCTGGCTCACAAGATATGAACAAATGTACCACTTGACAATTCATAGGTGATGTCACCTAGAAAGATCTCCTTTTCATCTCTACATCAGCTAGACTTTTGGCCAACTACCCAATGAGTGTATCATGTTGAGGCACGCTAATTAATGTAACAGAGTTTGGAAAAAAATCTGTTTCTGTGTTTAGTTACATTTGCTGCCAATAGGATGTCAACAGGCAGGATAAAGCCATCCTGTGCATTGACCTAAGCCATATCTGCATTGCAGAGCTAAAGGGAGACTGAAGCATGGTGGCTTCCCTCTTAAATTCTTGTATGTGAAGGATGAGGAACTAAGCAGACTCCTGGCAGGCAGGCAGATAGGGGAAAATGGATATAGGAATATTAATGTACTTTTCAATTAAACATTTAAGATAGCTGACATCCTTCTTTGTGGGAAGAAGCAGATTCCTTTTGTTTGGATTAGCCAGTCCCCTGTGATAGTCTCAACCAGTCAATACTGAGGAAGAAAGGAAACTTTCTCCAAACATATAAAAACACTTATTGGCCTCATGGATTCAGATGCCTTATCTGGGTACCCAACCCACTTGGGACATCTGCTGTTGGCTTTGTCTGTGATTTTGCTCTCAGTACCACCTGGCTGAGTGTCAAGACTTGGCTTTTCCTGGTTTGTGTTCTTTAAATCAGTGGAGAAAAAAATCGATTCTATCACCCTCAGCCTAGTGGCATACTATGGAACTGTCTACACAGCACAAGCATTAGTGTTGAGCCAGATATATTACCAATGAACACTGTGGCTTTGAGAGAAAGTCTAAGAGCAATTCTGTCATCCATGACAACTCTGGCTAGGAAGCAGAGACTGAGTTGAGCTGAGTTGTCAGTCAACAGTACAGTCCAGCAACTAGAGCCCTGGAAGAGTGTCCTCCGTTGTACAGAAACCTAAGAGATGGGCAGAGATTTTCCATGCTAGAAGGATAATGGCACCATCTCTTTGGATAGAAATATATGTGTGATATCTTCCAAGAACCTCCACAACACATTCTGGACAGTGGTGACACAGTTGATGTATGGAGGGAAGCATTGTGCACATCCAGTGTGTCCCCATGGATAATTTAAATGTCTTCTCTGAAAGGACATCTCAGGTAAGAAGTAGGGCTAGAAAATAACAAGCCAATTTATTAAGAAACTGAAATGAAGACAACATAAATCCAGTAATAATCTATAAAGCAAACCAAAGTAAGGAAAGGAAAACCAAGCCTTATCCTTGGTTGATATTATCCAAACAGAGAAGAACATGCCTGGGGCATTGCCTTTCCTTACAGCACAGATGTTCTCAACTTCAGAAATGCTCACATATAAAGTAGCACCTAACCTAGAAGTGGAACAAATGTGGAATGTGAGATTTTGGGAAGCCTGGGACTGAGGAAAGCAAGACCACATAACACTTTAAGAGGGAAGTGAGATTAGAAGCATCTCCACAAAAGGCGCCTCCTCACTGTTTCTCTTCCTAACACTCAATGGAAATGCCTTTCTGGCCCCAAAATAACACAATGACATTCTAAATTCACACATTTCAAAGAGCTTTTAAAAGATTCTAACATCATGTGAATTGTATGGTGGTTCAAGATTTTTCTGGATCTCTGTGAGCATTCAGTATTATTCACGGCACTCTTCACTTCCTCTTCCATGATTTTGCCAAAGAATGAAATCTGTTGCTAATGGCGGACTCTGCTTTCCTAACACACTGAAGATTTACAGCGCCTCTCATATCCATAGCTATGAATAGATGTGTGTGGCTGTATTTCAAAAGTAAAACAAAAAAATTCAGAATGACTAGGGATATGTTTGTACTACTGTTCAAATATTATACTTAGTGCAGTATGCTTTCTGAGTATTAGTTATGCACAGAAGGTAAAAGGCAGTCTTGTATTAGAAAGTCTTCTGTGGTGAGAAAATATAGTTATTGTGAAACCGGAACTCCAAATGTCCTTTCTTCTTTAAAATAAATTAATTTCATTATTCCTATAAGAAATTGAACTCTGGCTGGCATTTTTAAAGCCAATTTTAAAAGTCTCTCATTAGCGGCAGTTGAAATTAACCTTTGCCATTGGATGTCACAGAAGCCAATGTATTGGAGGGGAAATATATTTGGAGAAGAAAAAATATACAACTTTGCACAAAAATACTAAAAGTTTGAATCCTAATTTGTTGTCTTCCTTGAAATTATGCTAAAACATTTTGTTATTCGTCTTTCAATTTTTCTGAGTCAAAAGGCAGGCTCTCATTATTTAGGTTGGACTGGGCTACCCTGACAATATTCATGTCTCCATTTCTTGAGTACTGAGATTGTAGGTGTATGTTTCCACATCTGAGACTAGGGGTTGACTTTTGACATCAGTGACAAACTCCACACTATATAGAATAAAAAATACCTTGCTAAAGGATATTCATATTATAATCCTCAGAATTGAGGGTATTGTTTGATATGCCTCTCCCTCTGGAAACACTGTAAAACAAAAGCAAACACACACTCAAAAAACACAACAGTCTGTGAGAAGTAATTCATCCTGAGTTGTCTACATTGGTTCCAAATGTGACCATGTGTCTCCAAGAAAAGGAAGCATTGAGATTTTTGAGTTTCACACCATGAGGAGGAGGAGGGGAGATGGAACAGAGAGAAAATGGAGTATATTAACTCTGGAGATTAGATGTAGGCTGACACAGGCCAAGAAATGCCAACAGCCATCTGGAACCAAGGAGGAAATAAATCATTTCCCCCAGAGCTTTTGGTGGACATGTTGGCCTCCTGCCACTTGAATTTTAGCCCATTGCTAATGATTTTGGATTTCTGTCTCCAGGGCCATAAAAGAATATACTTCTATTGTGTTTACATCTTACAGAGCCACAGATGATATTGTGCACATATAAATAGCACACATTAAGGAAAGGATGAAAGTTCCCAATCACAATCTACTTGTACATGAAGAAGCACTTAAAGGACATTTTGTTATCCCTTTATCTGAATGCAGAGTAGAGGGCTAATTGACTCAAATACAAAATGGAGTCAGAGATATAAAAAGTGAGTTCTGCATCTCTTAATTCAGGCAGCAATATTCTTTCTTCAGTGTGTATGGAGCACATCACTTCTGGGTTTGCACATGTCCTTCATTCTGTTGTAGATGTCCAAGTGGCTTCACTCAGGAAAATGTGTGGAAAATCAACAGTTTTGCCTTCCTTAATGTACTAGACACTCACACTATGCATTAGCCAGGTAAAATCATCTAACATAAGGCCTATTTTTGTAACAATGAGTTAAATATCTCTTGCAACATACTGAATACTATACTGTAAATTAAATAAGTTTATGTGTGTTCACATCATTGTACAGTCAAAAAAAGGAAACAAGAGAAAAGATAGATAAATGAACTGATAGATACAAATAAAAGAAAAGACAGATACTGTTAGTAGAGCAGCTCTGGGGACCATTTCAACAATTACATGAGTAAAAAATGGCACAGATACTTGTTGGAGTAAAGGATATGTGGAATTGGCTACTATGGAACAAGAAAACCAAGAAGTTGGACTTGTTCCAGGAGTAAGGTGACAGAGCAGGGCCTGAGGATCTAAATAAGACATAAAAAAGAGTCACAACTATCCTAACTCACTCCACCACCTTCTCTAGCTGTGCTTGGAGACAGACATGAAAAGGGAAATTCCCCAAGCTGAAGTCAGGAAAAATGAAAACAAGAGGCTCTTCTGAGGGGTGTAGTGTAGATCTCCTTCTGAGGAAGGACTTACCACACTCCTCCTCACTGTTCAGATGACTCCCTCTGCATCCTCCTCAGAAGATTCAAAGGCGCTCTTTGAATATTTTCCAAAAGGTATTTTTAAAAATTATTTTAACATTTACTTACTTCTTCAAATTACATCCCAATCATAGTCCCCTCCCTCTTCCCCCTCCCTGTCCCACCCTCCTACCCTCTTCCCCCTCACCCTCCTATCCACTTTTAAAAAAAATTTAAGGTGTATCTTTTCCCCCCAATAGCTCCCCCTTATAGTCCAATAAAAGATTCTTTTTCTTATAACAATAAATACAATACAAAACAGTAAGAACAATTAGGCTGCAGTTATGAAAATTATAAGGTATAACCTACATTCCCAATGTCCAGTCCATAAGTAATTGGCAACTGATGTTAATATTCTATTATCTATCTATCTCAATGAGTTTAACATTCTATACCTAACTCAATTTCCATCCTAACTTCCATTACCAACTTAAAAACATCTTCTTACCTACAACATCCTTTTAATCCCTAAACAACTTAAAATTTAACTGTGAGACTATAACTATCTAGTCTTCAACCACATCAGAGATGTGAGAAAGATAAATATATCTGAATAAACAGGAAGTACAGAGCCAGCAGCTTCCAAAACTAAGAAATGAAAGACAACTGACTGCCTGGACAGTCCTCTTCTCTCCATCTTCAGCCTTTTGTCCCAGTATCTCTGACAGACATTAATTGTAAATCAGGAATTAAGAAGGACTTGCCTACCCTTTGGCAGAGCTAGGCTGTTGACTTACCTGCTTCCAAACCAAAGTGAAATTTTTGCCATGGGTCCTGATCATGTCACATCATCATATAATGGTTCCATGAGGACAGGAAACTTTTTATGACTTCTGGACTTTGAGTTAAAAATGTTGAAGGCAGCATTGTATACTGTCCTTGATGCTAAACTGAGACATTGTGTGTCTTGTATAGAGGAACTGAGTATTGTTTTACAGGAATTGAGCTGGGCCACCACACCCGGCTCCTGGCTTTTGTACATCACAAACTCTTAGAACTACAATAGGAACGCACAATATTTCACTTGTTCCTTATCAGAACCCTGTGATGCAGTAAATGTGACACCCCCCCACCCTCCTCCACCACACACACACACACACACACACACACACACACACACA